>VYZS01086635.1:15227-32690 GCA_013400695.1 Neodrepanis coruscans | reverse complement strand
TTCCACTTTAAGTCTATGGAAGCACTTCTGTTCAGTGATTCAACACTGATAAAATTAGCTCAGAGGAATACTAATCTGGATTTCTCTGTCATTCCACAAGAAGGCCCATTGTATCAGATCTGTAATTAAAAACTTTTCAGGCATTCCCATGAACACCAGTAATTTTATACAATCAACAAAAGATTTTAGTAACATGACAAGTTCATCATAAGGAGCAGACCTAGACCACAAACAGAAAGGCACTTTCCACTTAAAGAAAAACTATGAATNCAAAAAAAAAAAACCCCAACCTAGTTAATTCTATTACTGAAAGTTGGGTTGGAACTGATTTATTGTACAGCATTAGATTCAGAGTCAATGAACCTGAAAAAGTCAAAACCTGGTTTTCAGAATTTCTTCCACCAGACATGGATAATACATCTTACAGAATGTTCAAGCATTTAAATTACAAATGTTTGAAGATAATTGTTAAATTGTTTCATTTCATTTTGAAATAAATGTTGGATCTCAGCCTTTTGGAGAAATGCAGAAGAGAGTATGTACCTACTACTACTTGTTTAGTTATTCCCATACTTCTAATCCATCAAACTAACTACTCTACTTGGACAAGGTAGAAACCTATTGAACCCTTGTTTTTTCTGCATTGTCTGCAATGACTTGATTTCCATGAAAAAAGATCTTCAAAAAAAAAATTAAACTTTTGCAAACACAAAGCAGAAAGCAGCTCAAGTCTGTGATCTTTTAAGTGCTATTTAGGCCATGTACATCTTGTAGGCAAAATAGGCCTTATGTTACTCCTTTCTTTTTGTAACTTGATTTTTCATAATTTATTATTCTTATGTAGAAAAATGATTTCCTGTTATTTTTGTGGCATCTGGAAGATTGAGAATTTATAAGCAGGTAAAGGATAGCCAGGGAAAATTCGTATGACTATAGAAAAAAAATCTGACAAAATAATTTCTAAATGAGTGTGCACAGAAGTTTTGTTTTGTGTTGAAAAAAATAACATTTCTGTTTTATGGCTGATCTGTGGCCAATGTAGTATGAGTGGATTACACCATGTGTAATTCCAGTAGAAAGTTATGTTTCATCATAAAATGCACCAGCAACATAATTCCTTTGATGTCTCTGTAGTCTGTCTCCTTGTCATGGTCAAGGTGCAATACTATAAAAACTGAACTCAACTTTGATCATTAATCAGTCTCTCCAAAAGAAATTGGGATTCTGGGATAGATAGAAGGAACTTATAACTTCACCATCTACTGTATAATATCACCATCTATTATATTGTATTAAGTAAAAAGATAAAACTTATGTTTCCCTTTCTGTTAATCTGATGTTTTTCAAAATTATCACATTCTCCTAAAGAAACTTGATTTCTCCTTAGTATTTTTAAAAAGCTAAACCAACTAAATGCAAGCTCATGCTGTATACTTCTTTCAGTTTGAACAGATTGAAAAATAAGTCTGACACCTTTTGATTTGACATGAACTAGCTAATCTGTTGGTAGTTGGAAGACTGTTGAAAAAATATTCACAAATGAAAGTTATGCAGAATCTCACAGTAATCAGTGAAAATCTTGCTCTTGTATTAAAACTATGATCAGTAATTTGAAGTAAGGAAAAGGAGTGTATTATGGTCCATTGTTACTTCCCTTTAACAGTGGGCGCTGTGAGTAGCTTCAAGGAAGAACTAGCCATACCAGACAAATACACAACATTAGAGACATGACCTGTCAAGCATCCTCTGTGACATAAAAAGAGGGAAGCAGGAGCAGTGGGCTTCATACAAAAGCAGTGAAATACATTACCCAAATATTGTTTATGGCCTCCAAATTTTGGTACAAAATCAAGTCTGGAAAGCACCCCCGGTTAGTGATAGATCATTGTAAGAAATCTTCCACAAAGATTCACTTGCAGAATCACCAGCCAGTACTACTAGAATATTTGCTGTTTCTTCATTTGCCAAGGTTTCTCCCAGATGGTGAATCTCATTCCTTCAAGCATAACTTGCAAGCAAAGAAATCTAAAGGATTATATTATAACAACACAATACTGGTTGTTAAAGCATGTATAATGGCTTGAGTTTTTAATAAACAAATAAATGTGTGCATAAATTATGTTTCCTACAGTGTGATATTCTGATCATTCAAGCATAGAGAAACTGCTCATGCAGTCATTATTGCAATGTGGAGGAACAATTTGTATGCATTGACTGTATTTACAGTACCATCCTTAACTGTTGCTAGCACAACCAAATAAATGCTATACATTATTGCTTACAGAAGTGTATGTACTGTAATATATTTTGAATATTTCATTTTAGGGAAAACCAGAATTTAGGATAAAAACTGGTGATTTTACATCTTTGAATAAGGATTCTTCTAAAGGGTCACTACCACAAATTTTTCTTTGTGATTTTTTTTTAATGGTTGTCGGTATATCCAAAATTTACAAAATCATCATCTATGCACTACATCAGTTGATGCCTTTGAAAATATTTTGCTGGGTTTTTTTGCAACCACTGAACTCAGACATATTTCCTGACCAACTGCAATACACAATATGAGGCCTGAAGAAAGAGATGTAGAACAACTTAACTGACATTGCAATTTGTCCTCAGCTTCAAATAAGTTTTCAGTCCCATTTCTTATCATACTGAGCTCCCTGTTTAACATGTATTCAGAAGCAGAGATGCTGAGCAAGAGAGGGCAAGGCTCTGCCAGTGCAGTCATGGCAAAAATCAATCACTGTAGAATTTCCATGGAGAGGACTGGATTCTCTTTGCCTCCCCATTGAGAGGTTTGCCAGTTTGTGGGGTAATTCTCCCCCAGGGATGTTTACAGTTTCTGTCTCTGGAGGCTTCTAAAACTGTTTTTCTATCTCACTAACTTTATGTGTTATGATTTCTAAATGTAAAATATATTTGTCGCTTAGACTGAAAGATTTCTGTTGGTAGGTACCTTCTTAAGAGTTTAGCTGATTTTCCAATAACTATAGTTATAACCATGGCCAGAGAGTCTACAGAAAATAATAACCTGCTTAATTTTTTTATACATTATACAAAAGTCTTGAAAATTTGATCTGAATACATAGACAACAGTTGTCTGATCAAATAGTTTCAAAAAAATCATCCTAGTATTAACAATCAGAGATTTCAGTGAAGTGCATTGTATTATAACATCATGGAGCTGTCACCATACCTCAGCAAGTAACACTAAGCACTGTTTAGATGTTGCAGTAGAATTCTTCAGTTTCCAGCAGTAAAGAAATTGAAGTCCATGTGCATAGCTGGCAGCTCTTTAAATTAGATAGGCATGTGCTGTGTATAAGGTTGGACATTCTTCCAGATGCTGCCAGAATTAAAAACATAATAGTTTTCCTTATATTGTACACCCACATAATTTCTGGCTATCAAGAGATTGGCATATTTTGACAATTTAAAATAGATCCTTTCAGCCAAAAATATAGAAGCTGTAACTTTTCTTGACAAAGAGGGTTTTTTCCTTGTTGCGCTAAAAAATAAAATAAAAAATTAAAAAACAAACAAACACAAACAAAAATACCAAACCAACTCACAAACACCAAGGGAAAGATAAAATAATACAACCTGGATCTGGGTTGTGCTGTGAGAACTTTAAGAAAAAATATTAAACATACACAGAAACTCTCAGTGTTGAGAAGTTCTTTTCCCTAGATACACAGACATATGAAGGCATTAAAACAACCATCATCTGTTTTAGCTTTGCTTTGTCTAATATGCAGAGTAGTGACAAGGAAATTCATAAGGTTCTCAGATTTTATTTGCTTTTTTTATTAGGTGTACAATTTGTCTGACTAAAAGTAATAGTCCAAAATTGAGATATCATGTCCAGACTAGATGCCTGCTTTTAGTCATCATTCAGCTGCTCGAGGGCAAGCATCTTTCTGCCCTGCTTACACAGAAGGAAGCAGTCAAAGATGTCAGATGGAGAGATTACATTCCTGAGAATATTTTCAGGTCATTGCATCAACAAGAAAGAAAGGTCTTTCCAGAGCAGATATACAACACCATCCTTCAATCTCCTCCTTGCACAGCTCTACACATGTGGGCTAACTCCTTCATTACAACTCTCACTGTGTACTTCTCCAGAAAGACCTTCAAGGCTCATATTCATATATCACTAAGACCTTTGCAAAACACAAGACAACAGGACCACCCTGCACAGAAATAGGAGGCTGTGTGAGAGAGATGAAAACAGTCATAACTGCATCTGCCATAGTGAGGAGTATAGTAAATAAATGCGGAAAATGTTTTCTATTTTCTTCTTCTTGGGACATCACAAGACGACCAATATGATCAAAAGTGAAGACTTTATTTCAGAGCATCAGACATATTTTTATACTATTTTTAACTTACCCACAGCCTCTAATCCTATTACTATTGGCAGACAGTTCTTACTTTTTTTTATTGGTTAATAAACTTATGAGCACATTTCTACACATTCTAATTGGTTACATCTCTTTACAGTGATACAGGTTTGATTGGCTTCATCCCTTGTGGGGTCTGCAGGCTTGTTTTCTTCTTTGTTTAAGTTTCTCTTGCTTATACCAAGGTCAAATTATGTTTCTTTGCATGCTTTCTCATGAGAACAGCCAGCTCGAACTGTCCTAGGATATCTCGTTCGTTTTTTTCCCATGAGAATAAGCCAGGCTGTAGGCCTGCTCTCCCATCAAAAGCTGAGTTGTGCAAGGGGGCTTATTGCCCTCCAAAAATCCTATAACTCTGAAAATTCCCAACAGAGGAGGGCAAACAAGACATTTGTGCCCACTTTACCACTACTCCCAGGAAAAAAGATTCATTCCTCAGCTAATTCCGAAAGAGACAATTCTTACAAAATTATACATCAGATCTGCCAGAAATCAGTATGACACCAACCAGACTGACTTGTTTGTGCCTGTGCTGTCAGATGTGCACCCTCAGGACTTCTGAAAAAAGATGTAATGTACTGTAACTTGCTGCCAAGAGAAAGACATCCCTTTGATATTGAAAGGAGTCAAAGGGGCTGAAGAGGAACAAAGGAGAGGCAAGAGAGGCAAGGGTAATGGGCTATCTTAACGCCTCTAAGACAAGCTATCAGTTCCCTTTGCCTCGAAAGCCAAAGCATAGATCATTAGTGTACCAATTATAGTTTTGTGTAAAGCTCTGGAATAACTCAGCAATAACCATAATTATCATTGTAACAAATGCATCATGAAGATGAGCATGAGAGAGGATACTCTCAAAGGCCCTACAGTTTCATGAGTCTCAAACACCCATTGCCACAGAGATGCAGATGAAGTCTGTACTGTGTCAAACAGCAAGTCAATAGTCTTTTGAACAAGAAGGATTGAAGCTGATCACGGACCATACTAGGAGCTACTCTAGCATGGGCCTCCCATGAGTTCAAAATCTTCTTTCAGGCATCCATCTGCTCTGATATGGGTCTCCTCCATTGGCTGCAAGTGGGTCTCTGCACTCCCACTGGATCCATGGACTAGGTTGTCAGCCTGCTTCACCATAGTCTTCACCACAGGCTGCCGGTGAATCTCAGCTCTGTCACCTAGAGCACCTCCTGTCCCTCCTTCTCCACTGACCTTGGAGGTTACATAGTTGTTTTTCTCACATATTGCAGAGACAAGATGGGGTGGTTTGCATGACTGGAATGTTGTCATGATGGGCTACAGACTTTTAAGGAGAGACAGGCCAACAGCGCAAGATGTTGAAGTTGTCCTATATGTGAGAGAACACATGGAATGCAGGTCTGGAAAGCACTGTCTCAGGGATGATGATGAGCGAGTCATGAGTTTATGGGTTAGGATTAAAAAGCAGACTAGCAAGGGTGACACTGTTGTGGGTGTTTGTTACAGGATAAGGAGAAGGAGGTAGATGAGGCCTTTTACAGACACCTGGAATGAGCCTCACAGTCACAGGCCCTGGTTCTCACGGGTGACTTGAGTCACCCTGATCTCTGCTGGAGCAACAACACAGCCAAGCACACACAGTTCAGGAGGTTTCTGCAGAGCATTGATGATAATATTTTGACACAGGTCATGGAATAGTCAAGTAGAGGTGGGCTGCTGGACGTTATATTAACTAACAAGGAACGTCCAGTTGGAGATACAAAGACTGGGGACAGCCTTGGCTGCAGTGAGCCCAAGATTGAGGAGTTCATTTACAAAGAGGAAGAAGGGCAATAATTAAGATCACAATCCTGGACTTCAAGAGAGATAACTTTGGCCTCCATAAACCTTCCTCGAAGAATTCCATGGGAAAATGCCCTAGATGGAAGAGGGGTTTAAAAGAGCTGGTCAATTTTCAAGGAGCACTTCCTCCAGTCTCAAGAACGCTGGGGATCATGGACAAGAAATTGAGCCAAAGGAACAGGAGAACTGCATGGATAAAAAAGGAACTCCTGTCAAGAGTCAGATATAAGCAGGAGAGGCACAGAAGTTGGAAGCAGGTAAAGGCCACTTGGGATGAATATAAGGATGTGGTTGAAGTATGCAGGAATGCAACAAGAAAGGGTAAGGGCCATTTGAAATTATGTCTGGCATAAAATGTCAAGGATAACAAGAAGAGACTTGTCAAATACAAATTAAAAAAACCTGGAAAAACTAGGAAAAATGTGGGCCTGGTACTGAATGGACCAGGGACCCTTGTAACAGAGGTTGCAGATAAGACTGAGATAGTGAACACCTTATTTGCTTAGTCTTCTCTGTCAAGGCCAACCCCCAGGGATCCCTGACCCAGAAGACCAGGGAGAAAGTCTGGACCAAGGAAGAATGTCATGCAATCCTTCAGGAGGATCTTGGCAGGTTGGAGAGATGGGCATAACAGAACTGTCTGAATTTCAATAAAGGCAAATGCACCTGGGGACAAATAACTCCGGGCACCAGGCTATGGGCTATGGGCTGGAAAGCAGCTCTGTGGACCTGGAGGTCCTAGTGGACAACAAGCTGTCCATGAACAAGTACTGTGTCTTTGTGGCCAAGATAGTCAATTGTATCCTGGGGTGCTTTAGGAAGGGCATTGTCAGCAGATTGAAGGAGGTGATCCTGTGCCCCTATTTTGCTCTGGTAAGGCCACATATGGAATGCTGTGTCTGCTTCTGGGTTCCTTAGCACAACGGAGACATGGATGTCCTAGAGCAAGTCCAGTGGAGGTCTACAAGGATGATTAAGGCACTGGAGAAAGGGCTGAGAGCTGGGCCTATTTGATCTCAAGAAGAGGTGACTGAGAGAATCAGTCATCAATGTCTGTAAGTATCTGAACGTCAAGAGGATGGAGCCAGGTTTTTCTCAGTGGTGTCAAGCAACAGGACAAGAGAAATGGATGCACAGCATGAATATGAGGAAGAACAGTCTCCCTCTTTTTTTTTGTGGACATTTTCTTCTCTGCTATTTTTTTCTTTGGTTTCGACTGAGAACAGATTGCTACTGCAATTGCTACTTCTTTTTTTTTTCCCTGCTCAATGTCCCTGGAGAAAGAACGAAAAGCTAACCTCCATTTTTTGTTTTCTTCCTCCTCGCCGCAGAAGCCGTTTATCTCCATGGGAGAGAGTTCCCCTTTTTCCTTTTAATATCTGGTTTAGGGATTTTCTTTTTCTTTCTTGGAGAGGCAGAGGGAATCAAGGGAAAAGCGGACTGGGCTGGTCTTTCATTCGGGTTTCTGTTTGGGGTTTTTTTTCACGGAAGGAGGGAACGGGCACTCTTTCTCCCCAGGGGGAGGGAACGGGCACTCTTTGTTTTCCCCACAGATGTATCATATTTTCCAGTTGGGGTTTTTTTTTCTCTCTTCCTATTTAAATTTAATAAATTCTGTCACATTTAATTCTCTAATGAGTTCTTGTCCAGATTCTGTGGGGTAATAAAATCTTTTCTGCTGTTCCAAACCGGAACAACTAGATGCAGATGAACATGTAGGACGTCAAGTGGCACCCATGAAAAATTATATCTCTAGTGAAAGTAGTGAAATTATATCTCTAGTAGTGTTGCTTGTTGGGCGAGGTAAGAAATTAAACAAACACACAGTTCGCAGGGCTGAAGAAAGAGCACAGCTTTACTGGTGATGTCCGACAATCCAAAGAGGATAATCATAACAATTTCTCCATTTCTATAACCTTTAAAGTGCCCACCCATTACACTATCCAACTAAAGCCCATCTCACTACTATGTCCCCTAAACATCCAACAGGATGGTCCCTTGTTACCTCCACCTCAGTTTCCCACTCCTGCCCCTGGCAGGCCCAGAAGCCTAACTCTATGTTTTGACTCAATACCCCCCTTATTTATATAGAAGAATGCAAACATGTGAAACACAGGCTGTTCTTGTTTCCTTAATATTCCAAGTTATCCAGCTACCTAGCTAAAGTGAATTCCCCAAATCTTAAGCCCTTAAGCCCTAAGGCATCAAAACAATGATAGGAAGATGTCTCCAAGGAGTCAAAAAGACTAGTTTACACACTTAGTACTAGATCTGCAATGACACATTATTTAACAGCAAGTCAGACAGCGTTCCTTATTCTACAGCTCAAACAGAACTCAAGGATCTTTCCTCCTGACAAACAATAAAATTCATCCAGTCACATTTACTTATTTTTCTATGTCACTTAATGCTTTTGTATGGAATCAATCAAATTCACATAACCTCTCAAGAACTCTTTTTTCATATTTAACTTGACTGTTGAAAGCCAGAAACATGAATGAAAGGAGTGTTTTTTTAAGGAAAGAATACTTTGTATGCAAACTTGTGGTTGGTGTTCAGACAATGCACAAAATCAGTTAAATAGAAGAAATTCTCATTTCGTATCAGAAAATATTAAATCCCTCCCAACCTGAAGTTATACTTTTTGTTTCTGAAACAGTATAAAACTTTAGCTATAGCTCATAACTATAGCTCTGTTTGTGTTTCACTGTCAAAGGCACCCTTTGCTATTCTGAGAACACTGAATGGAGTGTTACATAAGTTGATTAGACATTAGGCAGAATCAAAATTTAAGAAATGTAAATTCTAGCTTTTATACCTATTTTTTTCCACTTATTTTGTTTGCTTCTCTCTGCCCTCAGCTCCTACGAGGTTTAATGATATGCTTAATGAACATGCTTAAGACACATTCAATGAACAAGCTTCTAGGGTGCAGGAATAAATTTTCTTCATGAGATCTCTTATTTGTGTTTTTTTCTTATAAGTGTTCACTGTGGAAAACTTCCAACCAAGTTCTAGTAATCTATGATAGTACATCTTATAGTCTCATTCTTTATCATTCTAGACACAGTCTAGACTAGTCTAATAGAAATATTGTTTTTTCTGGTTATAATAATTAGACCTATAATCCCACTCCCCATCACTTTAGAATTGCCAGATCTTTTCAAAGTGAAGTTTGAACAAGTGCATGACTTTCAGTTAATTTTACGCAAGGAAGGTTTGGAGAATAAGCATAGATTGATCATGGGGTAATCCCTGCAGATTGTCAAACTTTATTCCTTTCTGTATTAAAATATTTTTTTAATTGTCTTCATTATTTTAATATTGGTTTGGATGACTCATAATTTCTTCAGTATCCATTTTTATCAGTTTTAATGAAAGGGTTACATTCTTCAAGAATGAACACTTAACGCTAGTTTGATAAACAGCTCTATAAAGTTCACTGTGATGGCTTAGCATGCATTTTTTTAGACTTTTCTTCTTGTCAAAATCAAAATAAATAAAGGGTCCTGTTTCCCTTCTTCCCTCCCCTACCTTCCCCTCCCTGCCCTTCCCCTCTATTTTTCCCTTTTTGGGTCCCATTTTTCCTTTCTTTTCAGAGGGGAGGGGGTGCTTTGCAGCCCTTGGCACAGCAGGGAGGGGGGAGGAGGGGACACCCACCCTCCCTCCCCTCTCTCTGCCTGCCCCATGAGCTCAGGTGCGGGCTTGGGTTGGGTTGGTCTCCAGGCTGGTGGCACTGGTGCTGGGGTAGGGCTGCTGGTCCCCCCATCCCCTGAGGTTGTGAGCCTGCCAGCAGCACCCTGTTGCGGGGAGAAGAGGGGTCTGGACAGACCTGGATGGTCGCTGAAAGATGTGGCTGGTGGCGGCAGCGGGACAAGTGCGAGGATGCTGCAGCCTGGTGGAGCTGCATGCTGTGGCCCATCACATTGGGCTGCGGAGCGGCTCCCCTCCTTCACCCTGCCTGTGGCAGTGGCCACAGGTGTCCAGCACGGGCCCACGGGGTGGGCTCTGGGCAGCTTTGGGCAGCGGGGTTAGTCTGGGAGGTGACTCACAGACCTGGGCCATGCAGTCTCCCCTCCCCCCTCCCCTCCCTGGGTCCCTCACTGGGGGACCAGGTGTCTGAATGGGGTGGGGTCCAGCCCCGCCGTGGTGGCACGGTGGCACAGCAGGGGGCAACATCCCCTCCTCGCGCCATGTGGCTGACACAGGAGATTTCTTGCAGGCAGGAGAGAGGCGGAACCAGGGAGGAGCCAGGGCAGGGCGAGCTCAGTTGATAGCCAATGGCAGGATGAAACGACACACTGCCATGTCTCTGGCATGTTTTGAGGGGCAGTGCGCAGGTATGAGGGGCAGAGGGATTGTGGGAAGCCTACATCTCCCTACATAAACAACAGCCGCAGCACACAGCTTCCTGTTTTGGTAGTTGGCTGGTTAGAGAACAACACCACTTGCCACTCGCATTGCCGCGTCCACCATTTCTTTTTTCAACGGCGTGGTCACCGGCTCATCCAGCTGCTGCTGCCACTGGTTCCCCTGGTCTGCTGTCCCCTCACTGCGATCTGGATTACTTCTCCGGTAAAACCATGTTGTAGATTGAAGCTAAAACCAGTCTTTTTCCCTTCCCCACTCCCCCAGCTGGCGCCGCAGGGGCCCAGCTGGCCCAACGCTGCGTGAGCAGCAGCAGATGTTGGACTCCCCGGGCAGCAGGTCTCACCGGGTCCCAGGGCCAAGGGGGTGGTGGATCCCCACCTCTGCCTCCCCTCCACACCCCCCAGATGCCCACCCACGGGGGCGGGCCGGGGCAGGAGGCATGGGGGGCCACCATGCAGCCGGCCCTGGACGGGCACATTTTCCCCGTGGCTCCATGGCCACAGGCGCTGGGAGTTGCTGGTGTTGCCAGGCGCTGCCAGCCCCGGCCCGGCTCGGCACTGCACATGCGCGGTGGCATTTCCCACACACATAGAATGGACGGGGCTGTCAGTGGACCTCACGCAGCCGGGGGGCCGCTGCAGCGGGTGGCCGGAGTTGGCGTGGCTTGGGGTGGCACAGGGGTGGTGTCAGGGACTCCAGGCAGGGCCACAGGGGACCAGCACTTCCTGTCCGGGCTCGGAGCTCCGCGCCTGCGCGCGGAGCCTCTTACTAGGGGCAGTTCCCGGGCGCTGACCATCCAATCAAAGAGATGGTTCACGCCCGGGGGGCGCCTGCACATGTGCAAAGATTGATCCCCTATGAAAAGGCGAGCGGGGCTGCCATCTTCCTCTTTTCTCCAGCGGAGCTGATCAGGGTAACATCTCTACTCGCCTCCGCGCTGAGTTTGGCTCCCCCCGTGCGGGCCAATTGGTGACTCCAGCAACAGCGGCAGGGATTGAGGACCACATCTTTCCATCAACAGTGGTATTCCTTCCTGGGGAAAGGAGGGTGGGCGGCTGCAGTTTTTCTAATTGTCCCGGTGCTTTTCCAGGAGCTCCAGCAGAGACCTAGCGCTACCCTGGAATCTTCCTATTCAGCTGCGGGATCTGGAAGAGCGGCGGTCGCGGTTTTTCTAATTGTCCCGGTGCCTTTTCAGGAGCCCCGGCAGAAAACCTAGTGCTACCCTAGAGTTTTCCCATTCAGCCGTGGGATCCAGAAGAGCTTTATTTGTCTGTCTTTGCGCTTTATTGTAGGTTTTCTGTGTGTGTAAAATAAACCTTGTTATTTGTTTGTTTTCTTTTTTTTGGGTGTGTTGCTCCTATCGGGTCTCCCTTGTCAGTACCATGCCTCTTAGTGGTAAAACCACGACAAACCAGAATCCCCCTGCTCTTCCCATGGCAGCTGCATTCCCTGCAGCACTCCCCAGTGACCAGAACAGAGTGGCTGCAGCTTTCACCATCTTCCCGCATCTGCCATTGCCCCCTGCTGTTTCCCACCATCATTGTACCCTGGAACACTTGAACAAAGAAAAGAGGGGTTTCCTTTCTTTGGTTTTTGCTTGATTTTGGTGCGAGTGGTTGTTTTTGTCTTCTCTTCTTGGGCGGGAGGGGGGAGTGGTAATTGTTTTAGTCTTTTGTGGTTTTCCCTGGTATTTTATTTTTAATTTATTTTTTTGTCTTCTCTACCTCATATATATATATGCATATCATATTTTAGTAATAAAATTCTTATTCCTTTATACATCCTGGATCTAATATTTTTTGACAAAATTGCATTTTGTCCTCAACCTGGGACATTCACTTATCAGACTCATAACTGAAAATAGAACTAATTTGGAAGGAAATTTTAGCTGAGCACCTTACAGTCACTAAATGTTTTTGTGGTTGTGTCTATTTGTTTGGGTTTTCTAAGTCTTACTGCTTGAAGCACTTTCCTTCAGAGAATTTGAAATAGCCTTATGGATGTGCATTAGGCAAATACTTATGAGTAAGTATGAATTGCTGCCTCTCCTTTATGGTAGATAACCTACAGAATTGTAACAAAAGTTGGGAAAGCAGTAAGATACCAAACCTCATGGCAAATTAAACACTGGAAAATGTCGGGGGGAAAGCGAAAATAATTTCCAATAAAACAAGCCTTGGGTATTTCATGAATGAGAATCCAAGTGTCCTGGTTTGGACATTAGGGGTGTGTTACTAAAAGATGAGAGATGTAATAAAAAAGACAACAACAAAAGAATTTATTGAATCTATGGGATACTATGCACATAACCAGTGATACAAACAATAATGAAACAAAAATAACACGCAAAAGAAATAACCCCTTTGCTGCCCTGGGCCAGCTGCTGGGCTGTGGAGGGGGAGGAAGGAGTGCTGACACATGCCAGCAGAGGACCACGGGGCTTCACATGGCAGCAACAGCAGTGTGATATCTCTTCCCTTTGGATCCCCCAGGGTTTCCTTTCATTTTCTTGATTTTTCCAGCAGCTCTGGAGTGGGACTCTGCTGTATCACCTTCCCAGCTCTATGTGTGTGGCAGCACTCCTCCTTCCTCTCTCTCCACAGCCCAGCAGCTGGCCCAGAGCAGCAAAGGGGTTATTCTTTTTTGCGGTTATTATTGTTGAGTTATTGTTTGTATCACTGGTTGAAGCATATAGCAGTTCATACATCCCTTGTATTCCATGTATTCAATAAATTCTCTTGTTGTTGTCTTCTCTATTACGTCAGTTGTCTTTTAGTAGCGCTCCCTAGTGTCCAAACCAGGACACGTGTTCCAATAGGTGTATAAGTTGGGTTGTGCTACTCTATTTCCTACTTCTCTACAGGAAAAAAAGACTATTGTCTACAATTCACATTTCAATGGGTACTCCAGAAGTTTTGTATATATTTTCCATCTAAATGGCTTGAATACTGATGTTGCAATCATCATTTTAGATCTTCCTTCTGCTTATACAGATCTATTCATCTGTCTACATCTCAGTAATATTTTTTTCCTTTCACTGAAGTACTGTTTTCCATAGCTGGAGTGTTTGCTCTGTCACTTGCCTATAGCCTTGGCAATTTTAAAAGCTCTCCATTTAATAGCTCTGGTGTTTCCACCAATTTCAACAAGCTTTAATCTGCTCATGCTCTTAGATAAAAAGCAAGCCTTGGGATGTGGCATGTTTTCTGTGTAAAAGGAAGAAGTATAGGTTTTCCTAGGCTTTTGTTTTCCCAGTATGTTTATAAATTCTGCTTAAAGGCAGATAAAGCTGTACAGCTCACAGCTGCAATCTCATCCCTTCCTTTTGCTTTCCTTTCTTTTAGATATTTATCATCATATCTACAATGTTACTGTTATTAGTAAAAACCGTAATCTTATATAGTTTGCATTTACTAGAACTGTCTTAATTGCAAATAGGCTTGATTATAGTAGCATGGAACAAAAACACGTTTCGATCTCAGCTCTTGAAATGTCCCTTCTGTTCAAGCTTCATAAATACTACATCTTGACAGAAATCACTTTGGAACATATGGAATTCATGTTCCTAAAAAAAGTCTGAGAAAGGAACAGGGAAACATCTTTTGTGATGGCAGTTCCTCGGGGATAAATAAATAAGCTTACATCATGAAAATAAGTATTCACCCTCCTCTTCTGTGTAAGATCTCATTCAATTCCTCTATCCTACACTACTAGTCAGTTAACTTCTTTCTATTTATAGTCTAGGTTTTGTTTTTTTCTGTCATCAATTTCAGTGAATTCAGTGTCAGGATGTTTATCATAATCTCATTTGGGGGGAGAATCAAAAAGCCCCTAAAAAACTGGTTTCTCGAAAATAGAAATCTGTAGAAAGAATAAGAGGACTGTCAGTGTGCTCTGAATTTGTAAAATTTTCCTTTCGTATATCTCTGTTAATTTTCATTGCCATTACTGGAAAACTACTGGCTTTGCAGATTACAGGTTCTTTGATGGTCCTTTGATCTGCTCCAGTCTTCTAAATTTTCCATCCTCAAAGCTATCAAAGATCAGTCTAACAGGATCCCATGTAGGTATCCAAAGGCATTTTGAACAAAAACGCTTTCCAATGTTAAACAAGTATATTCTTACAGTAGGCAGTGAGTTCTTTAGGACTGGTGTTTAATTTATCCCAAATTTACAATAGTCACCATTACAAACTTCTTTGGTATTTTGAGATATGTATTCATTAAATTAATCTTGTCTTCAAAAAAGAATTTTCAACTCAAATAAATATTTCTCTAGTTTTCCATGCTGGCAAAGGGTAAACGGATACAATGTTTATCACTGGTCATATAGAAAACTCTTATTCACTTTCTGTTTATTTTTGCTATTTGATAAAATAGCTACTCAGCGTTCAAGGGTCTTAAAAGTTATCATCTCCATGAAATTTTGCCATCAATTTTACAGTTTTTACGCAAGCCTACAAAGATTAATTTCTTCTACCACTGTTGAATCATTACTGGTTTTCCGAGTTCAGTCTTTTCTGTGTTCAAACTTTAAACCATTCCTGAGGTTTATGTCTGACTACATGGAAAGCAGACATGTGGGAGAAAAATGGAAAGCATGTGTAATATCTGGTTTTCATGTTTTTCTAGTTACTTTAACTAATCTTTCCTCTGTTTACTTCTTCATTGTGTTCATTGTGTACTGAGGATAGTCAAAAACAAAGCCCTTTGACTATCGCACTTTTTTAACACACTTAATATTTGCATGAATTTCTACTCTACACAACAGTGGGGGAAAGAGACACATTGTTGTGTTCACCAGCAAAAATTAATGAGACTCATTAGTTAATTCTTTTTTGGCTTAGTTATGGGGATGATTGCTGATTAACTTGCTCATCTTCAATAACTTTATAGTATAATGTATGCTCAGCATTAATATTTTTGAAATATGCAAATATCTTAAACACAAAAGCAAAAATAATTAGGCATTGGCCTTTTGATATTCCCTTTTCATAAAACTAATGTACAGAAGGATTTTCTAGTTGGGTAACACAATGTTTGGTGAATGATATTAAAGTTCCAGTGACAAGCCTAATATGAACATCATAATAGAAGGTATGTGGCAAGGGAGCAACGAAATTGTCCCTGAAAATGAAAGTTAACTTTCTCAGGAGAAATATATAATTTTATTACTAGTGATGTCCAAACAGCCCATTTACTTAGATTGCTTTCTCTCTTTATGGAACAGTTAATTCCTTCTTGGTGAGTAGGACTGTTTCAAGCTCGCCAACAAAATTAGTATCTACCTAGCAGATTATCTGTTTTTTAATCTGCTGATAGATATGCCTTTGTGAATTGGGGTATTTTGGAAGAAGGCATTTTGAATTTTTCGGTCTAGTTCTCTTCCATTGTCTTTTTGAATACTTCCTTTTCTTAAACTAAGTGCTTGTATTTCATTAAGATAGAAGTAAGTCTTCACAGGAGGTCTCTATAGCTACATGTTTGTGAATATCTTTTCAGTTTGAAAAACTGTAAAGGAAAAAAAGGTTGTAAATTTCCATGCATAACATGACAATGCAATATATTCTGTATTAACTTAAATTATTTTTCTTCCAGAAAAAATGAAATCTATATAAAAACCCTAAAGAACACTAATATTTTTAAGAAAGATTGAAGAACTCTAAGGTAAAATGCAACTTGGCCTTTAACAGGGAAATAATTATAAAACTTTATCCTTTTCTCCCTTGTTAAATATTAATATGAAAAGTTTATTCCTCTGAGGAGAAAAAGAATAAAATGAAAAAAAATGTACAGCAGAACGATTAACAGAGTTTTTGATTGTGAGTATAGAGTGGATTTAGTACGATCCAAGCACTTATTTGCCCTCATTCTTCAAGCTCATAAAACCATAGTATTGAGAAGGTTGGAAAGTGCCTCAGTGACCACTTCCACCACCTCCCTCAGTCCACTTGGGCATATTCCACCTGGCCCCACAGATTTGTGTATTTCTAAGTGGTGTAGCAGTTCTCTAACCCTTTCCTCCTGGATCATTAGGGCTCTATTCTCCTCCCCATCTCTGTCTTCCAGCTCAAGGGAATAAGTATCCAGAGAGCAACTGATCTTGCTATTAAAGACTGCACAAAGAAGGCATCTGCCATTTTCTCATCCTTTGTCATGTTTCCCCCACATCCAACCAAGGATG
This sequence comes from Neodrepanis coruscans, assembly GCA_013400695.1. Lineage (NCBI taxonomy): Eukaryota > Metazoa > Chordata > Aves > Passeriformes > Philepittidae > Neodrepanis > Neodrepanis coruscans. Next base: position 15,912 of record VYZS01086635.1, on the reverse strand, counting down.
TGAATTCTCCTTAGCTCTCCTTTTCCTGTTGACCGTTTTGTAAAAAAGCTTTTTTTGTTGTGTTTTACAGCAATATCCAGATAAAGTTCTAGCTGGGTTTTGGCTCTTCTAATTTTCTCCCTGTATTTGAAAAAACTCTTTTTATTGTCCCCCACATTTCTGGCACATTCAACTCCAAATGAGGTTTGATCACACAAATCTTTTTACAGTGGCAAGCAGCACCTCTGAATTCTTCCCATATGACTTGACCTTGCTTCTACTGGGCATACACCTTCCTTTTTTTCCTTTTTTTTTCAAGAGAAGATTCCTGTTCAGCCAAGCCAGCCTTCTGCCTTTCCTCCTTGACTTCTGACACTTGGGAATTGCCAGCTCGTGTGCCCTTAGGAGGTGATATTTTAAAAGCGACCAGCACTAATAGACCCCAGCACCTGCAAGAACATTATCCCAGGGGACCTCACTTACTAATTCTCTGAGCAACTTGAAGTCTGTTCTTCTCATGTCCAGAACTGAGGTTTGCTGGCACTTTTCCTCCTGTCAGCAGAAACTTTAAACTCAATCACTTCATCATCACTGTGGCCAAGATGAGTATCAATCTCCACTTCGCTCACGAGATCTGCTCAGTTGACAAGAAGCAGATCAAGGAGGGCATCTTTCTGAGTCAGCTCCCTTGAGACCTGTTCTGCAA
>VYZS01086633.1:7482-37308 GCA_013400695.1 Neodrepanis coruscans | reverse complement strand
ATCAAAAAAGGAACCAAAACATTGCCATCAATTCTGCTGACAAGAGGTGCTGGTGGTTCCAGTGGATGGGGACAATTACGCACATGTCACAGGGCAACAGACAACTTCTGAATTACAGTTACACCAAGAAACCCACTATAAGTATTACAAATGAATACCACTGAAAAATACTAGCAAGACTGGCTTGAAACATATGTTGCATTAGTGTTGGGAGGGGAAAAAATGTAGACCAACTTCAGAATAGGTAGTTGTCCAAGCAAAATCTTGTATGTTAAAAAATTCTACACTTCTGGAGCCTGTGCAAACAAAATACCAAAAAAAAATTAAAACTAAAAATCTTGTTCTGCAATAACTATTTTTATAAGTGTTAGAAAAAGCGTCCGGTTAGAAATTTTTCAACTGAAAGTAGGAGAAACACTCACTTGAAGGTTTTTTCTGATGAAGATAGTCATGACCATGTTGATGAATTCATCAAAAGAGGATGATCAAAGGGTCCTTACAAGATGTGCTGCAACTTGAGCGAGCACCACTAGGGCAGATGGGGAGGCCAAGACAGCTCATCATCTACATCATTTACATCATTCTCAGACGCTCTNCGGTCAACCAGTAGAAGATTTGGCTGTGAAGGTCTGACCAAGCCATTCCAGAGATGAGATATATGTTCAAACAGCCCAAGTGAAACTTTTATACATATTCCATGACTGATTCCTTCACCAACAAGTCAACATTCAAAACCTGAGGTATTTGCTACAGCTTAGCAAAACACTGGTGTCCTGCTGGTTTTAAAAGAAGATTTTTGTTGTGTGGAGAATGGAACCATCACTGCTCCATCTCTGTGTACAGAGAAGANTCACTGGCAATATAATTTTCAGAGGGTTCTCTTCATATAAGTCCAGAGCAAAATGGAAGAACAGGGGGAAAAAAATCAAAGCAGAAAAATTACAAACTAACAGAAAAAAACTCCATTCTTTGATGTAAACTCTGAAATAAGACACTGCTTGATATTTTAATATCAATATTTTGCTATCAAGAAGGATGAAAGTCCTGGGTATTTGCTATAATGGATTAAATTGTCTTTAGTAAGAGCTAGAGGAGGCACCAAACCCCAACTGAGCACACCTGTAAGACCAGTTGAAATGATCTGGTGCTTCTTTGTGTTAGAAAATCCTTGGGTGAACAGAAAAATGACTAAAGCACAGTCTGTACACAGGAAATGGGGGAGAAGGATAGAGGAATAAAATTGGAAGGCGATAATTAAAGAGATGTGAAGAAATCCTATAAATATAGATTCAAAGATGGAAAATTCAGAAAACAAACTTCAAAAGTTGGCATTTCTTATTCTCAGTCCAGGTTTCCTTCCATCAGTGGATCTCAAAGCAGTTTACAAATATTAACTGATGAAATTTGTTCTTCTGCCAAGTTCCCATTGACAAAAATCACATCTGTTAATGCAATCAAGTACTGGAATAGAGTTTTAGTCATGAAGATTTGAAAAGCTTTTGGATGTTCAGTTTCAAAACATTATCTCCAAAGATTTCTAAAGTAGCTGACCTGGGAAAGGAAGGCTTTCAGGCTGCTCTTAAAAAGTACAAGTTCCATCTGCAGCGAGTTTGTATCAATCCTCCAGCGTCCCAGGAAAAAACCAAAAGTACTGATCAGTGAGATCTCACATGAGATAGACCTAATGGCCCTTTAATTAAGCCCTTATTGGTTAGATATGAAATAGATGAGCTTAGAATTACGGAATGTTTTAGGTTAACTGGACACATCCTCATTTGCTGTAAACTGATATCCTCACTGATTTCAACAGGATTCTAATACTTCATTCCAGTTGAAAAACAGGACATATATCACTTATGGATGTCCCCATTGCAGTTTCATAGTTCTCACAACTTAAAAGTCACTCTTTCACCAAACTATTTTAGATAGCCAGTGTTAAAGCAAAAAAAGACACACTATAGCCTAGAGTGGCATAATAGTATTCTGTGATTATGCTATCTTGACATCATTTACCACTTTTACTACAACCACTTTTTTTTTTTGCCATGTTCCCATTCTTCCAGAAAATAAAATCTATAATATGTAATAATTTAGAATTAATATCTTGATTCCCTAGATCCTTTAATGAATTCAAAGGCACCTAGGGAATCCAACCAAAGACATCTGTTCATGAATAGTGAGAATTATTACCAAGTCCTGGTGGAGACGGCAAGATGCCATCTCTTCCTGAAGTACCTCCCAGCTGAGAAATCAACTGTCTCCTGGCTGAATTTTCTTGTGTCAAGGTTTTACTGTGTTATGTCTCTTGGGATTACTTACTAACAAGAGCTCCCTCCCAAACTTTTGCAACCCCCAGAAAGAAGGAAGATGAGCCTGGCATTCTTTTTGTTGTCCAACTACACGTTCATTCTTCCCTTACTGTACAAAATAATGATGGCCTCAATTAATACTAATTACTACTCCAAAATTTCACAAATCCCTTTTTAATCATCTTTGGGTTTAACTGATTTACCCTAAACCCCTCTGACTGCCAAAAAATTAACATTTCATTAGACAAATCATAACCTACTCCCTACTCTCCAAAATCCAACCCATCTGGAAATATTCTACCTCATCAAATGTCAGATTTGCACAGTATAATGGAAAACTATTTTTATTTAAAAAACACACATACATACACATAGAGAGTGTGATGTAGCTATACTTATAGATGGAGATCTAGAAATATCACCACACCCACATCCCACCCACCTCTCACTACACTCCAGAAGATGTCCAGTGCCTTCACCAGTTACCATCTTACTTCTTCCTCACTCTTTGCAAATCTTCTCTCCCCCTTCTAAACATCCATCACAGATTAATTTACCTCTACTGTCAGAAATGTAAACCATCAGCAGCTTGTTATATTGAAGAGGTTAAATGAAACTTTTGACATGACTTGTGTTTAAAATCCATCTTTAGCTGATGGCATGTCATCAGCTAGAAAATGTGTAATCAGGAGAGCAGACCTGAAAGTCTGAAAAGTCAGAGAATGCAAAGTTCTGCTGGAGGCTTTTCTTTCCTCTCTCTTTTTTTTTCCTTTAATTTAACAAGTTCTAAAATATATTTTCTATTTTTGGCTTCAAGTGTGGCTATGGTCTGAACAGTGACTGTGTAAAAATGGCACCTTCCTACTCAAAAGATCTGCTCCCTCTATGCATTCTGAGGAAAAAAAAAAAAGTTGTTTTAGAAAAACCGCGGACCCCATCTCCAGATGGATAATCAAGGTATGGGAACACAACATCACTTCAACACCTAGCTCTGTGGTTTTCCTGCTTTGTTAGTCTTACATAAATAATGCATGTACAGGTACATATAACTTAATCTTGCTCTAAATTGTCATTTTGTCCTCTTTTGGTTTCCTTTTCTCTTTTTCCAAGTTCCTGTTGTGCAGCTGTCAAAGGACAGGACAATTACAGCACAGGTCCACGTCTTGTTCACACACACACTAGTCTAAGGAGCACTTCATTCCTCCCAGCACCCAAAGTGCTCAGACTCGTGTAGCTATGGGAATTTAACCCAAATTCTGCTTGATTACTTATTACCTGAACATGCAGCTTTGCTGGGCCTTTATATCCCGAAAGCCTGTCTCCTATCAGTGTTAACTGACAAAAGGCTGAAGTACAAATTGCAGCAAACTTCTTTACCTTCAGATCATGGTCCAAACAGAAAAGCACAAACACCTTAATCTCTCATCATCAACACCCTTCTGCATTTCTCACACTGATAATACCATACATGAAGAAGGATGATTCACCCAGGGCACTGCAGGTCCACAGAGACCTGTATATCTGCTTTATCATCAGTGTACAAAGCCACTTATTCCATCTCAGCCCATGGTAGTTCTTAGGAAGATACTGAGGACCCTATTTCAAAGCCAGTAGCACAAGAACATGAGCTCACACTTACAGGACACCAGCTCCTCACATCTTCCCACTCCAGGAGCTCACCTCGCAAGACTTCTAAAGAACTAGCGAGACACAGAAACCACAGAACCCCGAAAGACCTATTCCCAGCAATTCCCAAACCACAGCCATCATTCAACTCTTGCACCACCTCCTCCTTGACCCCACTGCCTCATAGCTGAGTCACCTGTAATTCATCCCTTGACCTATGAAGTACAGATTTGGGATGTTCAACCCTTTCATGATATTATACGCATGTTCTGCTCTGTTTAATGTTTTTTCATGTTTTCCAACTCACTTTTATCCATAGTACTTTCATTCCCCATTAAATTATCCCAATACATTTCATTTAAATATCGCATCACCAGACGTATTATTCTGCACTTTCTACCTCTTTTACCTTGTGAGGATTGATTAAATCAGCATGATGGTAGATGAACAGTGTTTAGGACTCAGTGTGACCACATCTGATTTGTTCATAAAGGATTTTCCTTTCTCTGGATGTCAGAGGGGTGCAATTGATGTTGACTTATTAGTGCCTTTTCTATTCAGAAAATCAGTTACTGAAATTGTTCAAGGTTAGTTTGTTTAATCAAAAGCATCAGATGAAATTAACACAATATTGACAGAAAGAGAACTTTAAACTCTGCAACTGTGTTGCTATTAGATGCTCACAGGTAATTCTTGCAGTCTCATTGCAACTTGCAGCAAACTTGGGATAATAATACCTTAATAATAATAATAGCTTAAATTTATACAGCAGTTGTCCTCCAGAACTATCCAAAGGCATTTTCGTGACTATATATAGCCATTACTTCACCTACCACCAAACTATGTCTACTTTAGGAACAGAACAAAACACTCGCCTTCAGCTCTCTGCATCTTTTAAAGTGGGATTGGAAAGGAAAAAAAAAAATTCTCCACCAATTCAGGTGAGCAATTAAGTACACAGACAGTTGAGCTCCAGGACAGCATGCCCCAGTCCTGGTCAGTGCTTCCATACTTTGTTAGAAGTCCCAAGTGCCTGGGATTACATATAATACCAGTTTTCTCTCTTAGTGGAGACGTCTTAACCTGCAGCAAATCCACAAACTGAGGATAGTGCCCAGAAGACTAAATTACATCTGAAACCCTTAGAAAAATGTCTTTTTCATCTTGTCAGTCCACAAAGCCATGGCTTCCTGATAAATGAAATTCCAAATTTTCTGTGTTCAGTTATTTTCATGATAATTTGCACCAGAATTTGAGCCTTTCACCATGTGCTTGTCACTAACTGCCTTGCTGATAAAAGTGGGAAGATTTCATCTTGTTCCTAAGTCCCTGCTTGCAAAAATACCTCTTTTTCTGCATGCAAACAGCAGAATTTGTTGAGTGAGAAGCCTTATTTCTACATGTCCTCTCTCTCTCTCTCTCTCTCCCGCCCGCCACAGTCCCTACATGGCTACTCAGTTTCTTGGCTACAGCAGCCACCAGCAAGTTAACAACATGTCCCCCTACATGCTTGGCGAGGCTCCACGATGTATCTGCTGGCCCATTCTCTTGCTTGAGAAATGCTAAATAGCATTGCTGGCATTTACATGTCTCATCCTTGTGATGCCATCGGCCCAAACATTCCTCCTTCCCTTCCCTTTGAATACCCAAGCAACAGCAGCCGCCAAGGAGCATTGTGCCCCCAGTCCATGTGGTAATTCCAGCCTTGGGACTGAATGACTTGCTGGAAGCCTGTTTCTGGATACAATGGTTTGCAGAGTACAAGGGTGGCCTGTGGTGGAGAGACCCACGGCAAAAATACAGGATGCACCATGATGGGATGCACTTGCAACTGGTGATCTGTCACAAGAAACTGCTTCAGCCTTATGTTTCTCTCCAGAAATAAACTCATTACACCAGCTAAATGCTGTTTCTGGGCATAATGGAAGCATTTACCCTCCAGAGAGATACAACATGCTTCAGGATATGGTAAGAAGCCTGGGATCATATGACCCAACTGTTCCTACCAGGTGCTGTGAGCTGGTCCTTATAAAATCTCCCATTCCTACTGTCTCTGCACAACCAGACTGTCTTGCTGCCTACCTCTTAATCCCATTTGGATATAGGCAACCAATTGAGCCAAAGCAAGGCTGTATTTAACCTTTTATGGTTAGATTGAACCAGAGAACAGCTTACTTAAGGCATCATTCCCCACAATTGAGGCACAAGCAATTAGATGACGGCAACTACATTACAGCATTGGGAAAATGCTTGATCAGAGTTCTTGTACCTGTTGGAGCAAAGTCCCCATGAGATGTTTAGAAATGGTTCATCAAAACAGAGCCATGAGCATGTACATGATACCCTCTGGAGACACTGCTGTCACTAGTTAAGGTGGTGGCTGCACTTGTAATAAGCTGTTTTCACAATTTGTGTTCTCTATGGTTTATGAGGTGGCATCAGACACTGGTGGCATTCAGTCCCACAGAGGTGCTATGAACGTGTTGGGGCACCTGATGTTGGCAGAGAGCTGTGAGTGTCACTACAGGGCTAACACTGCCTCTGAACAGAGACCTGTATGATTAACTCTTAAAGGAAGGCTGCATTGTGCTTGAAGGTAATTTTACTCTGGCATTGATTTGAGGTGCAATTTGAAATTCATGACAATCTATGTAAATGTGCTTGTGACACTGAAGAGACACACAGTGTGGATTATGCGTGACATCTTAAGAGCACACAGATTTTTTCATAAATACTTATACAGTGTCTGCCTTTTAGACATCCTGGACGTTCTCTGCTCTCAGGTTACATCCATCACATTTAATATAACCCCCGTGATTATATCAATACAAAAGAATTTAGTTTGGCTTCTAATTCTATCTGCAGATTTAATAATGTTCTCTGTGTAAATGTAACAGTGAATAAGATATTTAAGGGTCACAGGTACTGATCGTCCATCTTTTAAAGTGGGAAATATAAGAGGAAATGGAAATCGTAAGGAGGGGAAAGGAAGCACAGGAGAAATGAAGAGAAAGCAGCCCTCCCTCCTCAGCCTTAGTTTTCTCTATGCATTGATAAGGTTGCTTGACCACAAACAGGACAGTGGGGATAACCTGCTCTTTCCTAGCAAAGCATGGTCTCCCAAATGTCAGTAAAACATCCATGAAGAGTTAGGGACAGACACTAATGTTCTAAAGCAAACAGTGTGCTGACACTGTAGATAACCCTAAAGGGGTTAAATCTAAAACGAGTTACAGAAAGAGGTTCTTTCATGAGTGAGATAAGTATGACTAACGCACTTTTACTAGAGACAGTTAAAAATAAAACCTTAAAGAAGAAAAACCCGCATTCATCTTACACGACAGACACTATTATTTCTAGATATTTTAGATTCATTTGCAAGTTAGGAAAATTGCGGCTGGGAAAAAAAAACGTTAGCAATCCCATTTAGAAGCAGAAATTCTACTGTGTTGAGTCATAAACTGCCCCCTTGCCTCAGCTATATTCCACTTCGGAGTTAAATCTATCCCTGTGCTCTTTCCTCACCTCATTTAACAGTGGGGTATCTTTTGGATTAATTAGAGCCATCCTCTTATTCAATACCAGCCAATTGTTTTCTGGTCAACCATTCTGCATAATTGTTTTCTTTGATCCATACAAACGCTGGTTATTTTTTATGCGTAATTACCGCAGCCGTCCCCGGGGCGCTGAGCGGGGCGCGGAGCCCGTTCCCAGCCTCTCTGCACCGATCGGCGATGCCGGCAGAGGGCAGCCAAGCAGGAATAATCCCAGCCGAGCAGGGATACTGGCTCCAGGTATTTCTCAGATCAAACAATTGGCCTCAACACTTTTTTTTTCTTTTCCATCCCCCCTCCCCACTTCCCGACACGCGCATCTTTGGCAGGGCAGCTCGCTGCTTCCTTAACCAGCTTTCTACACCTGAAGAAGGGGCACTGCGCTGTCCAGATAACTGATGAGGTATTTAAAAGACACGTTTACTAGGGGAAAAAAAAGCATCCACCCTGAAAAACCGACCACCAGAGTAGTAACTGGTGTTTGCACAAGCTTTCAGTCCTACTGTGTGATCTCGTTCTGACAAACGGCAGGAATAAAGTCCTGTTTTTTATCTTCAAATTATAAGAGCAAACAAAGGGAATGTGTTTTTGCAGTGGAAGAACTGGTATTTAAATCCTGACAGGAGGGCTAAGAGCTAGGGCTCAGTCTTGAAAATACTCATGCACAGGAAGATCGAGGCTTCTATCACTATCCTTCATGAGGCTACTCATGGATATGCTACTACAGATATTTATAAACAAACATATTTACAAAAAATATATATAAAAAATATTTTAATCCTACTTACTAAATAGAAATTTCCAATTCCTTAAAATTTGAGTCTGCATATATATGTTATTTTATAGACCCTTTTAAAGATTTTTTTTAAGGAAAAATCGTATTTGAAATAGGCTTGCAGGCACCAGAAATTAATGTGATATACACAACAGCAAACTAACACTAAGGCATAATCTATCTTAAGGAAAAGCATTCATACAACTCCTAGGAAATTTCAGGGATCAAGCTGACAGTCTCTCTCTGAACTACTGAAAATGTTCACATTAGTTAGGAGTAGTCAGGAACAAGAAACAACTAACCACTTGGTTTAAGCAAACAAAAGCATTAAGAGTGCAAACACTGATCAAAATCATCACTTTAAGGTGATTTTTTCTTTTACTCTCTCACCACCAACACTTCCTCCTGCTGACAGACCTGGGGAGCACAGGAGTAACAACAGGGATGCTGCTTGACCTCCTGTTCTCCAAGGCCAGTTCCTGATCCCCCCTTTCCTCACTCCTTCCAGCCAGGGGATCTGGGCAGGGCCAGGATGTGCTGCCCTACTTTGAGTACAGCCTCAGCAAACAACCTCCATCTCTTCCCAAGACTTTCTGCTCCACAGGCTTCTGGCCCTGTGGTTTTATTACATCACTTTAAACAACCAAGCCCAGTTCTTAGCTCTGCTTGGGCTGTGTTTGAAGGCACTAAGGGTCTCTTGGGGTCACAACAGGAAGACCTCACCCTGCTTTAAAGTGTCACCTATAGGGATGGATAAATTGAGGCAATCCACTATGTTTCTGGGACTCAGTGGCCATAGGGAGGGACATTCACACACCTCTTTTGAATTCACAGAAGAAGAGATGGACCATCATCACCCCTCAAGTACCAGCCATTGATGTGGCCCTGATCTTGCAGCACTACAAAGTTATTCCAAATTGTGGCTAATTTTAGAGAAAATATCTTCTAGATTTATGTTATTTTACAGGTCCATGGCTAGGTGCACCTCTCTGTCAATTCACAGAGGATGGTGGTTGTTTTCTCCTTCTCACAGAAAGCTCTAAGCAGCAGACAAAGCTACTGTCAAAAGAATGTTTTTACAGCAGTGGAAATAATCAGTGCAAGGCTAGTTTTTAAAACCTGCTCCTAAAGTGCTTGGAACATTAAACAATTATTTATGAACACTTGAAACATTAGCTGTTCCACTTGAAACCATTGGCAGGGCTTTAATAACAGCCCAAGCAATGCTCTGGAAGCAACACCAAGGACTCTCACTAGTCACAACCCCTTTATTTCATTTTTAAAGCTACTGTTACTGTGCACCAAAATTAAAAGGTTTATCGCTATGATTAAAAGAAAATCTCATCACCAGCATGAGCGTCTATTCCTTTCAATGCTCCTCAGAGACATTCCCCTCACTTTTTGACTGTTTGGCACAGCTTTGCTTTCCTTTGCTTCTTCCTAAAACAAGTTATTTCTGCGGAAAACTTGACTGGGGTNCATCCACCCTGAAAAACCGACCACCAGAGTAGTAACTGGTGTTTGCACAAGCTTTCAGTCCTACTGTGTGATCTCATTCTGACAAACGGCAGGAATAAAGTCCTGTTTTTTATCTTCAAATTATAAGAGCAAACAAAGGGAATGTGTTTTTGCAGTGGAAGAACTGGTATTTAAATCCTGACAGGAGGGCTAAGAGCTAGGGCTCAGTCTTGAAAATACTCATGCACAGGAAGATCGAGGCTTCTATCACTATCCTTCATGAGGCTACTCATGGATATGCTACTACAGATATTTATAAACAAACATATTTACAAAAAATATATATAAAAAATATTTTAATCCTACTTACTAAATAGAAATTTCCAATTCCTTAAAATTTGAGTCTGCATATATATGTTATTTTATAGACCCTTTTAAAGATTTTTTTTTTAAGGAAAAATCATATTTGAAATAGGCTTGCAGGCACCAGAAATTAATGTGATATACACAACAGCAAACTAACACTAAGGCATAATCTATCTTAAGGAAAAGCATTCATACAACTCCTAGGAAATTTCAGGGATCAAGCTGACAGTCTCTCTCTGAACTACTGAAAATGTTCACATTAGTTAGGAGTAGTCAGGAACAAGAAACAACTAACCACTTGGTTTAAGCAAACAAAAGCATTAAGAGTGCAAACACTGATCAAAATCATCACTTTAAGGTGATTTTTTCTTTTACTCTCTCACCACCAACACTTCCTCCTGCTGACAGACCTGGGGAGCACAGGAGTAACAACAGGGATGCTGCTTGACCTCCTGTTCTCCAAGGCCAGTTCCTGATCCCCCCTTTCCTCACTCCTTCCAGCCAGGGGATCTGGGCAGGGCCAGGATGTGCTGCCCTACTTTGAGTACAGCCTCAGCAAACAACCTCCATCTCTTCCCAAGACTTTCTGCTCCACAGGCTTCTGGCCCTGTGGTTTTATTACATCACTTTAAACAACCAAGCCCAGTTCTTAGCTCTGCTTGGGCTGTGTTTGAAGGCACTAAGGGTCTCTTGGGGTCACAACAGGAAGACCTCACCCTGCTTTAAAGTGTCACCTATAGGGATGGATAAATTGAGGCAATCCACTATGTTTCTGGGACTCAGTGGCCATAGGGAGGGACATTCACACACCTCTTTTGAATTCACAGAAGAAGAGATGGACCATCATCACCCCTCAAGTACCAGCCATTGATGTGGCCCTGATCTTGCAGCACTACAAAGTTATTCCAAATTGTGGCTAATTTTAGAGAAAATATCTTCTAGATTTATGTTATTTTACAGGTCCATGGCTAGGTGCACCTCTCTGTCAATTCACAGAGGATAGTGGTTGTTTTCTCCTTCTCACAGAAAGCTCTAAGCAGCAGACAAAGCTACTGTCAAAAGAATGTTTTTACAGCAGTGGAAATAATCAGTGCAAGGCTAGTTTTTAAAACCTGCTCCTAAAGTGCTTGGAACATTAAACAATTATTTATGAACACTTGAAACATTAGCTGTTCCACTTGAAACCATTGGCAGGGCTTTAATAACAGCCCAAGCAATGCTCTGGAAGCAACACCAAGGACTCTCACTAGTCACAACCCCTTTATTTCATTTTTAAAGCTACTGTTACTGTGCACCAAAATTAAAAGGTTTATCGCTATGATTAAAAGAAAATCTCATCACCAGCATGAGCGTCTATTCCTTTCAATGCTCCTCAGAGACATTCCCCTCACTTTTTGACTGTTTGGCACAGCTTTGCTTTCCTTTGCTTCTTCCTAAAACAAGTTATTTCTGCGGAAAACTTGACTGGGGTACTGCCTGGCCTCTCTCCCAGAATTCAGGTGGATTTTCACATCAAGAAGGCCAATTGACACTAGGTTAAATAGATTTCCAAATTAGGATTGCAAACACTTTGATTATGCAAGTACCCTAAACTTTTATTAAAATAAAAATAAAACTCCTTCTGGTGAGAGAGGGCAAGTGGAATTCAATGACAGGAAAGACCACATTTACTGAAGTTTGCGGGTGTGCTTGTTTCTGCAGTCCACTTTGCCCAGAGAAACAAAAGCATTCAGCTTTCACATCAAGATATTCCAACCCAAAGCAGAATCCCATTATATGGGGTACAGTGAAGGCAGATAGTCCCATCCCCAGGATAGCACCTTTAAAGAGAAAGGAAAGGAAGAGACTTTTCCATTTTACAGTGAGGAAAGTGAGGTAGAGACAGGCTGAAACTCAAGTGGAGAGGTGGGTGCCTGTCCCCTGGAAGGGAAACACAATCCTTCTTCAATCTACTTATGCTGCTGGTCTGCTACTTCCAAGTAGAACAAAATCCAATCCAAAATTCAGGCCTTGCAGTATCCAGCACCCTAAATCTGACCTACACAAAGACCCAAGGATGGAGGTATTTCGCAGTCCCCTTTTAAATTCAAACACGTATTTTAAGCACTTTTTGTCCAGGATGTGAGAAAGCTCTGGCCCTGCTTCTGGTTTGGGAGGACACAGCCTACATTGCTCAGCTGTAGCCAAGTACCAAGCAGAACACTTTTCATGTTTCATCTTGTTGTTATAGTGTTGCTCACAATTAGATTTTGTTAATTTTTTTTGCACAGAGAGGGATGGAAGCAGGCAGAGGACAGAAAGGTGCTTCCCACCTCGACAATAAGTATATTGGCCATGCAGTGAGGGAATCAAGCAGAAGTCATGACCACATGTGTAAAACCAAGCCTAAACAAAAAGGCCATTCCACTGGGTCTAAGAAAAAGCAGACAGCATGGTGTTAAGAAATAACTGAGGCAGAAAAACAGCATAAAGAATCTGAAAGACATGAATGCCTGAGGAAATGCAGATTTTGGGGAATCTGTGAGTAAACAGGCATATGACTGACTGAGCCAAAATATATACAGGATTTCACAATATTTAAATCATGTATCTTTGTGTTCTTAAAAATAAATTAAAACTATACCAGTGCTTACACACGGGGAAATGACGCACTCTGGGTGCTACTAAACCTGCAGCCAACGGCCCCATCCTGCAGCCTCCACATCAGCAGGGCTGGGAGCCTGCACACAGCCCCCAGGATGCTCACACCGACACCAGCAGGAGCAGGGGAAAAACAGCGGTGAGTGGTTTTAATCTCCCACATGAAGAGCCCTAACAGCATCTGAGAATCACACAACAGAACGTGCATTATCTGTGGTGGACCCTGTGCCCTCTTTTTAAGGTGGCTGTTAACTTGGGAAAGGTACTGTGCCAAAGGAGCGGAAAAACGATTTGATCATATTCAGTGATATTGCTAAGAGCAACAGGGAAAGACATTTGAAAAAGTGGCTTGCAGTCATTTATATACCTCTTTCCACATGTTAACCATTTTTACTTTCAATAACCATGCATCAGCGCTCTTGCTGCATTACCTTATAACTCCTTTTCTTCTTTATGGTCCTTTGTGGACACATTTTCACCTGCTTAAATCTCTGCATATCTACTAGGAGAAAAGTGTGAGACATACACTGTAGTCTGTCCTAAGTTATAAATATGTTAGGGACATAGAAATGTCATCACAGCCCTCAAATGCAGCTTTACCTGCTACAGAACCGCATCATTACTTGAGAATCTGTGGAGGTTTCTAGGACTGGTGTGTCTGTCTCATCCAGCTAATTTCTTATTTGGAGTATGTTTATCTTATTAAAAGAACTATTCTTCCCTTTACAATTGTTTGCCACTCTGCTAGTTTTCCCTAAAGAGATGCAGAGCCTGCTTTGCTCTTATTGACAGTGAGAGTAATTATCTTGTTGCAACTCTGAAGTGGAAATCTTGGGCTTACAAGACTGCCAACAACTTCTGAAAATTTACCAGAAGTCTCATCACCTAGATCAAGGACAATATTCTTGTAAACCATGAATTTGCAAATGAAAGACAGACAGCTACCCATGGTTTCCTCTCCATTCCTTAGCTTATATCCATTCACTCCTCTCTAAACCCCTCTGTCGTCTCCTGGAGGTGTTGGACCCAATTCATCTTGCTCATCTGACACAATCATATAAATAACAGAAGTTTCTGAAAAACCTCTCAGGCTTCAAGTCATCTGCCATTATTCTTGCTGACTTGGAAGAGATTTTGGATTCTTCCTGAATTATATTTTCAGAAAGATGTTGACCCTTCTCCAGGCAACTGTGACCACCATGTGTTCAGGAGGGCTCAGCATCTGGAAAGGTTGGCTCTTTGGGAGTCTGGCTGCACCTACCACACCTGGAGATGCTGGTCTCAGCTCTTACAATCCCTATCTCAGCTTTAGCCATGGGAAAGTAAAGGATAAATCTGAAATTGATTTGGATTGAAAAGGCAGCTTACAGCTGGTGTAGAATTCTTCTCAGGTACCACTGAACTCCCTGGTACATAAATCTCATGCAAGGTACTTCTGAGTTTAAAGATACTTTTTAGTGTGGCAAACAGCACACTCCATTTTCATGATGTCTTTCTAGTCACATTACCACATTGGGTAGAAACATTTTTCCAGATTTCAGCAGGAATTTGGAAAGATCATTGAAATTTTTGGGTGGGGAAAAAACACTTTAGCAAGGGGCTGGATTCTTTACCATTTTTGTGTCCTTTCTGATGCAATTCCTGCAAGCAGATGAAGCTGGGAAATCCTTGCACCTTTGAGCACTCCAGTAAGGAGAGCTGAGATCTATGCAGATTGGTTGAAAATGTTGGGTAAAGTTTTGGTAAAGCATCTACACAGAAGCCAGAACTACCTTCTGTCTACTCATATCTATGTCCTTAAAACTGCCTTCAGTAGATTTTTCCAAAAGGGATAGAGTAAAAATGCATACAAATGGCTGTGCAGCAAACAGATTTAACAATTATTCCATACATAGTCCAGAAATACCCAAGAGCCTTGAAATTCAGAATGTTAACACACAATCTTAGACCCAGGGAACTTGCCACATAGAACTGAAAGAAAAGGAATGAATAAGATGCTCAGGGTAAAGATGTATAGAATAAATTTAAATTAATCTATCATATTTTAGTACCCTGAACTCTAGTCATGGTTAATTTCTTTCATATTTACTGATCAAGTTGTACCTTACGAGTTCTTTATGAAGGAAAAAGACCATTATATTACTATGTGTGCGAGAAATCAGAATATCACTAGCATATGAAGTTTAGTTTGATTTCCAGTTATGAAACACACGTTTGACTCCTAAGAA
The DNA here is from genome assembly GCA_013400695.1 of Neodrepanis coruscans. Lineage (NCBI taxonomy): Eukaryota > Metazoa > Chordata > Aves > Passeriformes > Philepittidae > Neodrepanis > Neodrepanis coruscans. Next base: position 22,352 of record VYZS01086633.1, on the reverse strand, counting down.
TGCTGGAGGCTGAATAAAGGTTAAAAACTCAGAAATAATATTGTTCCTGCAACTTTTGCAAAAATCTTTGAGAGATGAATTTAGCAATATGTGGCTTTTAATGGTGTTACATTAAACAGCAGGATTTCCATATGGCGTGAATCTGCTGAATTGTATTGAAGATGGGGATTTTGTTCCAAATTTCTATGGCATTCTGTGATTGTGTCATTAGATACCCGCAAGCCTTTGCTACAATGAAGAGTACAGAATGTGCCAAGTAAAACAATCTTGAGTGTGCCTTCCAAGGGAAAATACTGAGCCTAACGTTTAAAATTCCCTAGCCCCATTTTCTTTGAAATGCTGCGAGTTCTTTTTGTTAGAAAAGGGTTAAATGGAAATGTGTCATTTTCATAATAATAATGTGTTTTATATTGAAATTTGTTCTTCGCGTCTTTTCTTTTCAGTATAAGTGTTGGTGTGTATGAGTGATATGAGGATAAGTTTGTGAGGGCAATTACCCATTATTGTTGAGTAGCTGAGTAGTCCCCTGAGCAAACTCATGCATAATTTGTTTGTTCATAAGATACTGTAGAGCTGAGGCTGCAGTATCTTCTGTGCCCCAGCTTATGGGAAAATGGAAGCTTTTTCCCACTACTCTGCATTTCTTACCCTATTGTTTGAACTCTGTTCATCCTTCTTGCCCCTCTATTATGGGCACCTTCGCTGAATAGGAATCGCATATCAAATGGGTGAAGGTCAGAAATACATCATATAAAAGGGGAAACAGTGAATTCCTTTTACAAGATTCATTATGATAATCATGTCCAAATACATTATTAGAAGCATTAAAGAAATCCTTTTCTAATTTATTTTTGTGCCTCTTACTATCTGCATATCCCTGTTATCTTGGAGAAACAGTGTGGTCTGCAAAGTTGAGGTTACAAACGTGCAGTGGTCTTGGGATAGATGGGACTGGCTTGAGATACAACTTCAATGTTAAACAATTTTTCACAATTTAAAAATTCTAATCTTTCCTTACAGAGTTTTCTCCCCTTACAGCTCTCTCTTCCCTTATCTGTGAGAGGACTTGCCCTTTTCCTCAGGTAGCAGCATCCCTATTACCTCTTTCCCTTGCATACACTATAGCAGTGATTTCTTGCTTTACTGATCAGCTCTTGTGTAGCTTCACCCTGGAGAAGCCCCACAATTTAAATGTTGCTGTTTGCAGCCCTTCTCCTCTCAAGAGCTGCACACATTTAACATCAGGCTGTCTGGGCAATGTATTTTGTTATTAAAATTGCTGTAATAGGAATTTAAGCATTTCAATGTGATTCATAGGTGCACTAAGACAACTCTGTGCCTGGAATTGTGAGGGCTTTCCTCCCACCTTTTTTGTTTTTATGCCTGTGTTGTAGCATGAGGAGGGAGGCAGGCTGATAAACAAGACATCTATAGTATGAGATACAAGTATTTGTATCAAAACATCCCTTTCTTACATTATTTAATATTTAATCTTACCTAGAAAACACTTTTTTTTGCACAGGGGATCAGAAATTTTTTCTCAGTAGTCACTCAGAAGTTGGAAGCAGAACTAGAAGCAGCAACTGGGATATACCAAACTGTGCCTATTTGGCATTCCTGGCCTGCCACATTTTGGAAATTTCTGGGTTAGGATACAGACTTTTAAATGGTTTTTACCAATACTGCTGAGAGATAACATATAAGAAACATACCTACAATTCTTTGAGTACATGGCAGTAACTCTATAACTGATTTTGGGTGAGATTTTCACAAGAGATTAGCTTTACAAAACCATCAGAAAACTTAACTCATTTTTTATCCTTCTTTAAGAGCAGTGCTAGGCACACATAAAACACTAAACAATCCCAGTGCTACATTTTCCCTATTTGGACAAAGCATTATCATCTGCAATGAACTGTATTTATGTCCCACATGTACCATACACATTTTTTATTATGACAAAATGCTACTTTCAGAAAGTAATGATACACAGAGAAGAATGAAGCACTGATACTCTGATATCAAAATTATATATTTTCTTTTTTTTTTATGATAACTGATAGGGGAAGATTCTTATTTTCTCTTTATATGCTTTCCATATGTACTCACCTACTAGTAAAGTAGATCAGAATTTAGTTGAAGCATGTTCATGGGATCTCTAATTTCATTTGCATCAAATCTTAATGCTTCAATTTGGAAGAAGTGCTGGACCAACATGTGCATCTGTCCTTATGCAGCTTTCCTTTGGGAATTCCAGCATAAGGCATTTATTAAAGAAGTTCCCAAACTCATACCTGAAGAGAATGAGCTGAAAATTGAACAATGTAACTCCATATAAGAAAGAAACCCATGAATGTCCCAAATTCAATTGTCAGCCTCTGTTTATGAAACTTACATACACTAAGTATCTTCATATTAGCTCCAGAGAAATTAAATACTCTAAGAAGTTCCAACGTAGGATTCTCAAACTCAATTTTCCCTGATGAAGTTTCGCAATAAATACAGTAGGGTTCCAGACTGATTTAAATGACAAAGCCAATCATTAATTTTGGTACAAACTTTGGATGAGTCCTGCAAGACTTTATGACACCTTGCTTCACACATGGAACTCTGCCACCAGTGCTTTTATCTCCGCTTTTGCTCTGGCTGGGGTTATTAGTATCAGAAATGCTGTTTGGATGGAAAGAGGAAATGGAGGTATAACTAATTTCTTAAAAGGTGGGGTCATTAATCCTGTCAGAGGAATTTTGGATCACAAGGAAGTAGATACTCTCAAGCTGGTGGCTGTCAGTTATAGATGAGCCTGAACACATGGTCTCTCAAGCCAGTGGATCACTGCAAAGCCCTCGGTGCAAGGTGAAGGCACAATATTTGTGAAAAGGATTTTAAAAAGATAAAATAGGTTAAAAAAGTTATCCTGAGAATACATGGGACACCCAGTACTGTGGTAAGAGAAACCTACACTGGAGAAGACTTTTATGACTATAAACAGAGAGGAAAGTAATTAAGAAAGTAGCAGATAGTAGAAGATGATATATTTGAAGGAAGATATCTGCAGTAGTATGATGTCCTGGGATCATGACACCCTGTCTGTGGCCCGAGAAAAACTGCTCCTCCTTGAGGTCTCTGCATGAGCTGACCATGAGCTACCTACATAGAATTTAAATGTAGCTGTGGGTGAGAAAATATAAAACATATTGGTTACTTACAAATTTCTGTGCAGTGGCTATGTGGGCTAAGCAGCAACAGGAACATCCTGACGTACAAGATGTAGTATCTGAAAACTTGAAAGTAGTTCTTGATGTCTAAGACAGTTCTGTTCCTCAGCAAGAACTCCTAAGAGCTGAGAAGACACTGGGGAATCACTTGGAAAATATGACTTGCAGTTAAGCCCTTGATCAATCAGTGTAGTGAAAGGAGCAGTATCACTCCTCGGAAGTTAATTAGACACTAAGAGTAATACTCTAGAAAGCTTTGGGAGCAGATTGTGTAAAGACAGTTCCCCATATAAATCATTACTATACCTCAACTCTGAATTTCCATTAATTATTAAAGCTTTCTAGGCAAGCTAAGCAGATATTTCAAGATGCATATTTCAGAATTTTCCACAAGTTAAAAATTAAGTACTGTCAAACAGGCTAGGCCAGGCAGTGAGAGCCTTTGGAGCTCCCAATGGCAATGTACTCATGTCAGTCACCACAACCTCTGCGGGCTGTTCAGCCCAAGGCTCAGTTCAGCCCAGCCCTGAGCCTGGTCAGGTCTTGCTATGCAGGTTACTACCCCATCCACTCAGTGGGTTTGGGTCTCTTTTCCCTGTATTTGGGACAGACCTGGTAATACAAGTGTATCTGAGGATGTTCAGATGTGCTCCTGGGTTCTTCAGTTGGATCAGCAGGGTTTTAGATTGTGACACAGACTAAAGGAGATGGAGTTGGGAAATAAAGGATTAGGCACAGGGAGACTATGGAGAGCAGCTTGAGTGAAGAACCAAGATCTGGCTAAATGCTAGAAATAAGGCTCTTCCCCTCATTCTTCAAGTTTGTCTGTGATCTTTCCCTTGGTTTTGTGATCAGACATGGAAAGAAACAGATCTGGACCAAAGACATAGTTTGAATGAACCCTCCTGGTACTCTTGGATGTTGAGAGAAGTCAGACTCTGCTGATCCATGGCTTTATTTTGGAGTTCAAATAGAAAGAGAAGTCCACTAAAATGCCCTCATTTGGGATGACAGCACTAAGTCCTCCCAAAGTCTAACTTGCCAATAAAGTACTGGGAACAGGGATCTTGTTGTTTTTCACATTTCCAGGATTTCCAGCTAAGACTAAGAAAAAATACAGCTTAAAATATTCTGAGTTAGATCTACATCCTAGGTGAGTATTTCTCATAACCCTGCAGTTAAATAAAAGATAATAAAGGGATTTTTACTAATTAAAATAAGCGGGAAAATTCCCCTCTCCCATTCTATTTGGTGATTTGGGGTTTTTTTTCATTAAATACAGGAGTTGTTAACTTTATTTGTAAATAACAAGTACACTTGTCCTTTTTGTTGGAACAGACAAAATAGGAAAAGATTGGCAATGAAAGTGTTCCCAGGAATTGGAGGGAATAGCACAGTCTGGATTTGCATGCAAAGCTTTCAATGTGATGAAATGTACCCAAATAAAGTATCGCAATTTTCGATTATTCAAATCAAGATACTGCAATATTTTTGGACACTCAAGGCCTTGAGCTGTTTATTTATTCATTTTCTTTCTTTACTGCCTTTGTCCCCTGAGAAACTTAACAACTGAAATATAGCAACAGTACAGAATATTTATCGGAGAATACAGGCACTTAACAGGATTGCAAAATTCCAAGTTCTCAAGAAGGAAAAGCAATAGGCATTAAAACAAAAGCTGCTGATACTGTAACAACTTTCCACTGTTACAGATAAAAGAGACATCTTTTGCTTTGAGGAAAACTAAGCATAGTTTTAGAATGCTTGTCATCCAAACTGCACATCAGAAGGAGACCTTTGTGAAAACACATAAATCCAGGTTTACCACCCAGGTAATATTTGAGAATAGAGTCTCTGTTGGATTAGCTAAGAACTAATGACTGTTGAAGCAGCAAACCAGTTGTGAAAATAGAACAGCCATGGTGAGTGGTTTGAAACACTGCAGGCAATGACAACAGTATTTTCAATTGCAGTTTTGGCAAGGAGAGATGGTGCTGTACAACAGACCCAAGATAAAGAGCTGACTGCTCCCCAGAACTCAGTGGATACCTGTCTGGTCAGAAAGATGGTGCCTAATGTGAGAACCACAGCTAAAAGTAATGGGCACACGGGACCATGGGTGCAGAGGATGGGCTGCCTGTGTGACCCCTGGGAGGGCAGGAAAGCAGAGGGTGAAGGCAGTGTCCCAGGAAGGCAGAGGGTGTCAATGCCAGGACCTAACAGATAAGCAGTTCTCCTCAATGAAGATTTCACTCACATTTGACAGGTTTTGTGTTTTGTTGGGGTTTTTTATTTGTTTGTTTTTTGTTTTTTTTTTTAATGGCCACATACCTCCTGCCCCTCACAATTTCAGCAAGTCACGGGAAGTACTGGAAAAACTCTGACCCTGTCCTCAGGCTTCCTGTGGTAGGACAAGCTGTCTTGCACAAATACTTATCTGAACCCAAGATGTGGCTTGAAATAAAAATTAGTAGCTTCCATCATATGATCACCTAATATGTTAATGAATGAGGGAGCAGAAATAAGGTTGCCTGAGCAACCTCAGTTCTGGCATTGCTTAATATCAGAGTATTTGGCTAAGCCACAGGAATAATTTTCTTTTACTACTGAGTGGGTTTCTTGGACAAATCTAGAGAGCACATTGCCTACTTACACTACACATCTCACTTCCACTCCCTCAGCAGACATGGAAAGGATTATCCCAGCTTAGGCTCTGAGGTTGCCCACAGGGCAAAGCAGCACATCCAAGGTGCTGCCTGAACTTGTAACAGGACAAATTGTTCCCCAAAATAGCTGTGAAACATATTTCCACTGTGCTCTGCCCTTCCCTGATTTCTCTCACCAGGAGCCAACTGAACCTCAAAGAGAATTGGAACAGTCTTGGCCTAAGAGGGACAAGTTGAAACTTTAGCCTTTTTTGTGTCACAGTTAGGACTAATGGCAATTTATTATCAGGTCTGGGGTTGATTGCAGATATAATTTTACTCTATTCTCATCTGCATACTTTCTATATATAGCACTACATCTTTTTTTTTTTATTATTTCCTTCCAGCAACTCTAACAAATTCTTTTCAAGCTCGCAATGGAAAGAAATGCTGTGCTCAAAACAAAACAGGAAAAAAGGAGCCTGTTCAAAATGAAAACATGAGTTTGATACTATTTCACCTGTGGCACTCCTTCCCCATCTCCTCCAGTCTATTACATATTGGAAAGATTTTGATACTTAGAAATACAATGAATACACAAATAAGTAATGTCTATGATTGTTTTTGAAGTATCATGGTATTTTGAATTAGACAATTCTTGTCTCTCATCTACAGTCCAGAGAACTGCACTCTTCCCCTGAAATTCTATACAATTTGAAAAGAGACAGTCCCAGTTTAGAATGACAGTGCTCCAAACAGTTCTTGTGTTTTCCATTAATTTTCAGTTGTATTGGTATTCTGTTCCAATTAGCCTCTGTTAGTGCTTCAAAGCTCTATCTTATCTGCAGATAACATCAAAGATGAGAGCTTCCAGTTTTAAATTTGGTTTGTAGTTATTTTAAAGATACAAAGGCATCATTTGTGAATAGCTGATCAAATAGAATAAATACTTCTTTGTTTAGGCTCCAAAAGGGCCAGAAAACTACTTTTCTTTTTGAAGTTCAATTTCATTTAGACATCAGGCCTTATTTTCAGGGCGCTGAACTCCCAGAGCTCACGTTTTCTTCAGTTACAGTTGCATGTGTTGAGGCAGGAAACATATTTCCTCTTGCACAAACTTGGAGACTTCACATTTTCTCATTTCGTACAGTCATAGAATAATTTGGGTCAGAAGAAACAAAGACCATCTGGTTGCAACCACTCTTCCATGGCCAGGGACACCTTCCACTAGATCAGGTTGCCCAGAACCCCACCCAGTCAGGCCTTGGACACTTCCAGGATAACATTTCACTGGTCTAAATCAGAGTTCTTACAAAACATCTCATAGAAGAATTAACTAGAAATATCCCAGGTAACCCGACTGTTAACCTGTTTGTTCTCTAGGACAAGTTCTTAATCTCTCCTGTCAAATCTATTTTAATCCAGCTAGAAACAAACAATCATGCAGAAGGAGCTTGACCCGAGGTTTCTTATACCCCAGAGTATAAACCTGAACCTCAAAGTTCACCAAGTTACTGATTTCTCATTACTGCTGCCTCCTATCTGTCCTGATCAGGATTTAAACAAATAGACCTAGCAAAAACACCAAGAAACTTATTTCAGTTAGCTGAAAAACAATAGTGCTGACTTCAAGACAGCTACAAGTTCTTTTGACATCTTCCTGAAATAAGGTAGAGATCTAATTTTGTCTTTTTCTTCTAAGAGCAATCGAGACAAAAACTCCTCCTTCTCAGCACCTCCGAGAAGTGACCACATTTCAACCACTGTTGGGAAGCAGTTTATTTAAAAGCATGAGGGGAAAACACTTAAGTCAGTTTTCTCTCTGTTTAAAAAGCACAGTGATTTCACTGACAACTTGTCTGGGATGGTGCTGTTCAGGGAGGTGCTGTCAAGCTTTCCCAGTCATCAAAGGAGTCTGTAAGTGCTCAGATTTCTCTTCATTAGAAAAATACTTGCCACTGGCTTTTTACATATGATGGAAGATGTAGCAAATCACTGTTGCTCCTACCTGGCTTGCAAATAATGTTAAAGACAGTGTGATCTGGCTGTCAGTGATCCCAGCATGCACTTGCTGAAAAGATGAGGGATTTTTTTCTGTGTCCCCACATGTATCATACTGATATTCAAGAAGCTGCCTCTAGTTTACCAGACCATGAAGAGCCAGAGATTAAGACATTCATGGATTCTCGTAAGGGAATAAACCTGTGAGGGCACACATGCCATCCATGAAAGTGCAGTTTGGGAAGCAAAGCTTCATTTCTGACCTACTCTAAGCACCTATATTGCAGAGGCAAGTGATTTCCCCAGGGATTCTGCAAACATAAACCAGCCTGATGGTGGACCACAACAGTCAGGGCTAACAAGCCCTTTAGAGGACAGGATGAGAGTTCAAAATGATCTTCACAAACCAGGAAAATACTATGGAGAGGATTAGGGCAAAATTCAGGAAGCACAGCTGCACAAACCTATGCTCAGATAGAAATAAACAGCTGCACTGAGAACTGATTACACTGCTGTGCTGCAGAACAGACGCTCGAGAACAGGATAAAACCAAACGTAAGTCAATAATTTCATGCTTACATGAAAAAGACAATCATACTGGGATGTAAAAACAGGAAGAAATCTTGTAAAACATGCCAGTAACCTCACTGCTCTATCCCACGTTGGCAAAGCCTTAGGAGGAGTGTGGCCATTTTTAGACACCTCATTACCAGAAAAGTGACACTCCTACAAAGATTATGAGACTGACCACAGGCTAAAAAATGATATTTAAATGTAAGTGTTGAAAATGTCACAGGGAACCTGTGATAATGTTCCATAATCTCCTGTAAGGAGGACAGGAAATGCAGCTTTGCACAAGCATAATGGAAAGGATGAGAGTTAATGGGTTGAACCTATAGTGAAGGAAGAGTTAGATTAGACACCATGAAAACTTTATGTATTTGTTACAGGGAGAGAAAAGCCTTGGATTGCCTGGAAAGGACATGTAGCTGAGTCTCTTCATGGGACTTCCAGAACAGGTTGTCTGAATGTTGGCAAGGAGACACAAAAGCTGGTACTGCACTGGGGTAAACAAGGTCTCATTCAGGCAGGGGGCCTTGCAATAACCCAAGATAACCAGTTCCTAAAGTAGCAATGAACTATTGCAGTGAAAATATAACCCTAATTTTTTGCACATGTTACACCTGTACATTCCCATAAAAATCTTATAACTACTGTGGGTTACACCTACCTGCAAAAGGGCACACCTTCACGAGATGGTCACATTCCTGTCTCCTTTATTTTAGTATACATTGCGATTCAGCTTATTTTCCATCTCATCAAGTCTTTCCCAGCTTTTGCTGAGGCTTCCAAATATTTATCCAAAAAGATCTCCTGTAGCAGAGATAGGTTCCTGCCGGCCAAGGGACATAAGGAACCTGTTTCACCTGCCTTTCCAAATGCACCAAACTGAGCCTTTTAAAAGTCAAATCATCCCATAGCACACTATAAATCAATGTTTTGAAAACCTCTTGGGTTTAAGATAATGGGAGGACAATGCAGAAGTGTCTGTAAAGACAGCACACAAAGAGGTTTTAGAGAACACGGTCCATGATAGACAAAACATGACACAGCATGGGAGGACTTTCTGCTTAAGGCCAGGATATATAAAGGCACACATAGCTTGTATGTTACAAGCTTGTATGTTATGAACTCTGGGCTTTAATTTTGGCTCTGGCCTCTGGTAGGAGAAAAAACAGCCGAGGCCTTTTACTGCTGCATTCAGAGATCCTCTCCCAGCTTAGATGGGCCTTTCATAGCTCCAGGGTTAGTGACTGGGTCTTTCTGCCTTCCCCATCTCAGTTCCACACTATCATATTTTCAACTTTATTTCACACTTGACCTTCATCCTCTTCTCCCAGCAGTGTCCCCATCATCACTTTCTTGTACAGACACCAAGTAACCTCCCTCCTGCCCTTCGGACGATGAAAGACATGCAGCCTCCCTCTTTTCTTTACTGTTCAGTGGAAAAATGGAGCATTCTTAATCTCACTGGTTTGGGCTTTCTCCACATTATTAGTGACCTCTATGCTAACCTGCCTTTGCAACCTTTTACAAGCTTTTATTCCATCCTCCAGTCTAAACATATTCTCAGACTTTCACTGACCTACAGTGGCACCGAGTAGAAAAGTGAAATAAAGCCCAATGTCTCTTCTTGCAGGACATGGAATTATTGAAAAATTATCTGGAGTGTCTAAAAGGCAGAGTGATGAGGAGTAAAATCCTGTCTTTGTACTGCCCAGAGCCTCTGCAGCATATAGATCATTTGTCAGTGCCAGTTTGAGGTAGGCTCTATAAACAGCCTGCTTTGCATTTGAAGCACTCACAGGACATGATGGTCCGGCTAAAAAACCATGCATTTTACATGTAATCACCAGGATAATTTGGCTGTGTATCGTGTATCCACAACTTAATATTCTACCTACAGATGCATGATCAAGAAGAGATTCCTTAACTTTGACAGGGCACATCACATTATACTCACTTTATTATTGGAAATGATCACCCCAGGGTGCAAAAGGGAGCAAAGACATAGGTTCATCACACTTTTTTTTTTTTTAAATACACCACATTTACTGCAATATGGGGTATTCCAAAGGTACAGAGCGCCACTTACCAGTGGACAAGTGGCTACACTTTACCTGGATTGTGCAAGAAAGTAGTAACTGCTTCATTTAGTGCTGAGCTGTGTAAAATTCTCCTTTCAGGCACACAGTTCACATCCTCCAGTAAAAAGTCACTTTCGGTAGTGAACTAAATATTGTAAATGCTGTACGCATTGGTGTGACCAAAATCTTTCCTGACTATTGCTACACATCCTGCCTCAGACTCGGGACAGAATCCAGTACTGGACTCCAAACCTTAACTTTAAGAAAATTAAGAATTTGTTAGGCCCAACAATGAGTTTTTTCATCTGCTTTGATGGTTATTACAACATTAAAGTTTTCTATTCTCCAACTCTGCAAAGAACTGCACTCCCAGCTGAGCAGCCCAGAAAAATATACTCTTGAATCTCAACAAGCCCTTGATACAGTACATTTATCTGGGAACCAATTGATATCACATCTATTTTGGAATGATGATTTTTATTTTTAATCCTCAATTTAAATGCCCTGTTTCACAATCTGGGAGGAAAAGGAACAAGAGATGGCCCATAGACATTTAGTAGCTATAAAATAAAATCTGTAAAATGAAAGTGAAATGAATTATCAAACCATAAACTAAAGTTGGGTGTTTAAAATGGGCTAGAGCTTTAAATATTCAATTACAGCTTTAGCAGAAACAAGTTTACTCGATGTTTTAATAACCTTCTCTGATAATGTGTTTTTCTTCCTTTGCAAAGCCTGGCATTACTGAGGATGCATGGCAATCTTGCCTTTCCTCTAACTACTTTAAGATTGATTAGTAAAGAGAAATTTTGATGCATTTATCCAAAATAACTTAATTAAATGAAACAAAAAATAGCATACAGGAATATACCTGAGTAGAAAACTAGAGTTGATCAAGATTAAGAAAGGTTACATTTAATATTCCTGGACTGAAAACATAAGGACCATTAATTGAGTATCAATAATGAAGAATACTAAGAAAACATTAAATAACTTTCCTATTCTGAACTCACTAGTGGTGTATTTCCTGAGTTTCAGGTTCAGTAGCTTCTGTAGGTTTGCACACCACCAACACTCAAAGGTCCTACAGGGCACCTCAGCTGAGGAGAGCAGGGGAAGAGAACATTTAAGAGCCGTAATCTGCATTACCTTTGTTGAAGCTCAAAGTCAGGTATAAGGTCAAATATAAAGCTACAAAACAAGATTTAAAGTCAGGTTTGTGTTTCCTTGGTTTTGTCAAATTGATATTGTCATGGTTTGGGGGATACAGTGAGCAACGGGTTGCCTTCAAGCAGTGAAGTACCACTGGCTTCTTGCACGCCTGAAGGCTGAGTCTAGCTAGGCTCAGTCCCAGCTCCTGCTGCTTCCAAGAGGAGCTTTAGTGAGAAAAACCCTTAAGGACAAGAGTTCAGGGGCTGTTATCTCAAGCTACAGCAGCTTTCAGGCCAGTGGTTTTAGAGGGCTTTTTCTCATCTGTCTTACTTTCTTTGGGAGGCGTCAGGATTTTGACAAAACCTCTAGAAAAAACAGTGAGGGTATGCCAGATGAACTAGAGAATTTTCTCTCTAGTTTGTTTTGGAAGCAGCCCATCTCTTCATTTTAAACAGTGCTTCTTAAATGCACAGTAGCATCGGGTCCAAGTTACAATTAGAGAGGTCTAGACTGCTCTGTGTGCAGCCCAGCTGATTTTACCAGGACCACCAGGAGCTCCATAGCCTTGTCTGACAAATCCAGCTGAAGAACGAGCACCACTGATAAATTTAAAACATTGCAGAGGCAACAAAATCAAAAAATTAGTGTTTGTGTGAGAGAGAGAGAGGAATTGCGATTGAAAATATATAATTCTCAAGGCTGCTTCCAAGTGGAATTGAACAAAGATCTTAAAATATTACCCCTAGATGTTTCCCCCCTGTGGTTGCAATTATTTCCAAAGTACCCTGCTTAAAATAGGTTTTCAAACCATGCAAGACTAATCATTGCAATTTGGAGAGGTAAGTAGGCACTTACCATGCAATTCACAATTAGCTAAAGATGGTAGAAGAATCTCAGTCATGTGGGCACAGGAGATTTTAAAAAATAGAAAGAAAACATTTTTTTTTTCTTGTGAGAATGACATGTGATGGTAGAGTACAGGAAGATAATTGTCATAACAAAGGGAATATGTTATTATTTATTGGACACACTTAAGCACTGGGATCCTGGATTACAATATCTGGTTACAAATGCTGCTTGAAATTTTGTAAATATTGCTTAAAAAGTAAGATAACTGAGTAATTCTGCATCTACTCCAAACCCAACACTTTTGAAATTTAGTTCTGGGAAGCAGAGTGACTTTTTTGTCCTATATAAAAAGATGAAACACCTGAGCACCCTAAAATCTTGTTGTTCTCTTAAAGCTTCACCCTACTCCTACTAACATTACAGCAATATTACTGGTAACTATGGCGAGAGAATTTTTAAAGCCAACTAAGAACCTTAACTTCATGGTGCCTTCAAGGTACAGGGCAGTCCAGGCTGTCCCTTGCCTCCTGTGCTGATGTCAAGCCCACCCAGCCCTGGTGCTGTTCCCACCAAGGACCACTCAGCCCTGGGCAGTGGAAAGGAGGGCCCTTGGGTGAGGATGGATTTCACCCTCCTGAGCTGGGAGTGTCACAGCACTCAGCTCCCCACAGGCTTAGACCATTTTTTTTTGCCAGTGACAGCTGTAAATAGACTTCTAGTGTCTAATTTCTAAATCCCTATGTAGAAGATACTTAAATATGAGTATCTTAACTTATATTTAGTCAAAAAACTGACACATTTATCTGATTTGTCACTATTAATTTCCTGGTTCCCTTTCTATTATTCTCCTCCTCTCGCAGATTCACTGGGTTATGAACTGCAGTAATGACATTTCCAAACCAATTTTTCCTCTTTGAAAAGCTTTTGATATTTTATTATCACTCCACCAGTGCTGGGATACTGATCACCCTCCTCCTTCCCTACCTTAGCCAGCTCTAGAAGTGCACACAAACAAAAAGGAGGGGGAGCGGGAAACAACAAACCCTCGGCAATAAGTTGGCTGATTCTGGCAGCAAGACAAGTCTGGCACCACTCAGCAGGCAGGCAGGGAGTGCACTGCTCATCCTTTCGGTTTGTCAGTGTATGGGAATGCTGGACATCCACACACAGCGAGGGATCCGGCCGAAAGCGCTCCTTGGCGACTGAGCCCTGCTGCTCTCCCCGGGTTGGAAGATACAGGTAAAAATAGAGAAATGCTTTAGCTAACTGGATTCAGTGAAATATAAAGCAGTCAGGAGAAGCCTGGACAGCCTAATCTTGTTCCTAGCAGGCAGTGAAAGTAAACCACAGTGCACGGGCTGAGATCTCCCGTGTACACAATGCCCTCAGGTACTGCAACTGTTTGTGATTGTTCTTGTTACAGCAAATAAATTGTTGCAAGCAGCAGTAAAGATTTTTTTTGAGGGAGGGGGGTACACTTTGTTCAAGTTGCCTTTATAAATATTTATTACTATTTATATAATTATGCCTCTCTCACAGCAGGCTTTGCAGCAACTTTGAACCACAATGAACAGGCATCCTGGATGTCTCCTTTTTAGCCAGAATATATCTGTCCTATGTTATGTGTTTATCTATTACCACCATTGCTATGAGCTTATTATTCATTTCATAAAGTAATTTATAGTTACGTTACAAAAGCATCCCTCTACAAACAGCAACTATGTAATATTGATAAAGCATTTAGGAATAGAACATAAATTTAACGGCTCAGGTATTATATAGCATCATAATCTGGAGGAGAAAAGTGTCTGTGTAAGTAAGAACAATTTATTATGGCAGGAATCTAAACAGACAACATCTTTCACTGTCAAACTTTCTTTAAGAGAACTTAACAGCCCAAAATTCTATTCTCCCCCACAGATGTCAGAAGACAAGACAGACAAGGTAAAAATCAGATCAACAGAAAGCTTTGAACATGACAAGCAAAATATTTCTTGGCTGAAGAAAGGTAAGTTTCATTGAGTTTTAATACCTAATTACTAATCTGGTTTTGGTTCAGATATTTGTTAATTTGTTACTTTTAATAGTGGTTTGTGTTCAAAAATTTGTTAATTTGTATTTTTAATTGAAAAACGCGCAAAAATACCTTGTAGGCTTAAATATGGCCAAAAATTTCTGCTATACCAATTCCATACCTTGACTTCTACGTAACATGCACCTACAAATTCTTACGCTGCAGAAAGGCCTAAATTTTCAAATTGTAAATTAACCTGAAAGTTCATTTTTCTAATATCCTTGCATTCCTGGGGAAGTTTAATTTGACCTGAATTGTAAGTCACTAAGAAGTATGGATCATC
>VYZS01086632.1:24611-37574 GCA_013400695.1 Neodrepanis coruscans | reverse complement strand
TCTTGAAGAATTTGATCCAGTTTAACTTCACAGGGGCGCTTGGGACTAATGGGAAATACAGCATTGGCCAATTTTTCCCACAGGAGGCTGTGTCAGAGATGGGTAATGTCCAAGGCCCTCTGGAATCAGCTGAGGCATTTTCATTGGAGGTATCAAAAGGGAGCTCTATTTTGCGTGAACCTCTTGTAGGCAGCTTTGGCAGAACAGTAACTCTACAGGACAATCAGAATATGGTGAAATTCCTTTCCTCTGTTCTGGAACTACCGGAGTTCTTTACTTTTCTTCAACAAGTGATTTCTGTCCCCAAAAACTTTGCTGAAGATCTGGGTGAAGTTGTGAAGCTAGCATTGGGGTCTAAAGACTGTGGTGAGGAGCCAAAGGACCTGTTTGTTCCCACGTGCACCAAGGAGGGGAGGTATGAGGAAGTTCAGTGCTATGCAGGAGAGTGCTGGTGTTTAGACTCTTTGGGTAAAGAAGTTCCAGGTTCAAGACTTCAAGGCAAACGTCCAAGGTGTCCTACTGATTGTGAGAAGCAAAGGAGAAACCTGCAAAACCTGAAGCAAAATCTGCCTGCAGGATCAGATCTTTTTATTCCCTCTTGTACCAAGGATGGAAACTTTCTGCCACTCCAGTGCTATGGGACAAATTGCTTCTGTGTTGATTTGAATGGCAAGACTATTCCAGGAATAAGGGGAAAAGCTGGAAAGCTGATGCAATGTAAGTCTTAGTGACTCAGAATTTAAAGATAAAGAATTTTGTGTTGGAATTTCATGTTCCTTCATATCTAATTATATCTGGAGATACATGGGTGATGTGTACAAATAATATAATCTCCTAAGAGGAAAGCAAGTAGGCTTTAGAGTGGCAGGGGAATAATGGGAAATACAGTGTATATCCTAAGTCATGGGCCTATGTCTCTACCTAAGTGTGTAGCTGGTGTGTGTGACACCCATGATGCCCATGAGACATTGAGAATGTGACCCCTGCAGAGGCAAAGTCCCTTTTACTTGCAGGACTGAGTCACCTTGACACAGTCACTGGTTTGTCTTTTCCTGTGAATTAAAGAGGGTCAGTGCTAAGATTAAACCATAAACCTGATTTAGTCTTTTAGCTCAAGAATATATCCTCAATGAGGTAGGATGTCACAGAATTCAAAACAGAGTGATTCAAAGACTGATAGGTTTCTCATAAAAGTCATGCAGTCAGGCCAGAAAAGTCAATTGCAAATGACTTCTCAGACATCAATTTGGCAATTTGCTTATAGACTATAAACTGCCTCTTCACGCTTTCCTATTAATGGAATACAAAGGAAGAAGGAAGCACATAGGCTGGGGATACTTGCCTTTCAAATTTCTGTGAACTGAAAATAGCACATCAACAGGGAGAACACACCAAGAGAAGAGCCTGTTTCTCATTTTGGGAGGAATAGCAGAGTATCCAGAGTGCTATGTAGTGAGGGAACTCCTTGGAATAGCAGTTTGCAGCAGTGGTGGGAAGTTTATTGCAATGATCTGAATTGGAGGGGATTTATATCTAGCAACCCATCTGTGCAATCAAAAATAAACAGGTTCACAATTTTCTGGTGCTAAAAAGAAGGAGAACTCCTATGGTTTGCTGGGTTTGTAAAACTGTTTTGTGGCAAGATAAAATTTGGCTCTGGAGTTGGCAGAAAAGACTTCCAAAACAAAGTGACTCCAATATTTTGAGGGATGGTATTTTTATATTCAGTGGCAATATTCAGTAGAGGATACAAAGAGAGGAAACACAATCTGAAAATTATGGTTAGGTCCTAGGGGAAAAAAATTTAATATTACCCTGCTATGCCGATTGCTGCTTTTGCAGGGAGTGGCTGAATAAGAAGTAATTCCTACTTTACCAAGTGTATCTGAAACTACCTGGTTGATGTCAACAGATTCAGGGAGGTGTTTAGTGGCACCAATCAACCTTTCCCCTCAGTAAGAACTACAGGAACATGATGTACTCACATATTTTTAAAAATCATATCTGTAAGCATCTTCTAGGGCTTACATCCCTTTGGAAATCTTACCCTGATTCAACATGGAACCTTAATATCATTAAGCCTTCTCAGTAAGAGGCCAGGAAATGTGGTTGTTAGTATTGGGATGAGTGACCAAGTTTTAGTAGTGGTGTTTATTGTACTAGAAGGGTAGGGGCATTGTATATCTTCAGTGCATTTGTAAGACATGCTGTGCATGTTTTCTCTTTCCCCCAGGCCCAAGTGTTTGCCAAGTAACAGCTGGTGAGGAGTTTCTAAAGGCCATAAAACTCCTGTTGTCAGATCCAAGTGCTGTGTCTCAGCTCTCCAGCATTTACCTCCCGCAGTGTGATGCGGATGGCGCCTGGAGGCAAGTGCAGTGCAGTGGCCCTCCTGAGCTGGCCTTCGAGTGGTACGAAAGGTGGATTTCAGAGAACAACGAAGGCAAACCCCTGCCCATTGCTGATCTACTGAGCATCATAGCTGGATATAAAGAGGCATCCTCGAAAGGCTTTTCAGCTTTTGTTAAAACTTTGTATGAGGCTGGGCACCAGAATGTCTTCCCCGCATTTGCCATGTATTCCTCCTTTGTGGATCTCCCACCTGAAGTGCTGGAAGGAAACTGGACCAGTGCATCTGAGAATGTTTTACTGGATCCATATACATTCTGGCAGCTTCTGAATGAGCAGCTGACCTATTACCCAGGATCATATACTGCTTTCAGTGCTCCATTAGGCCATTTTGATCTTCGTGATTGTTGGTGTGTTGATAGCAAAGGAAAAGAGCTGCAAGGAACAAAGGCAGGAGTGAACCAGATTCCTGCATGTAAGTAGCAATTTCTAGCATATATGTAGTAGTATTCCTGTTCTTTTTTTTTTATGCCACAAGAGAGGGAAGTCCTTTCAGTTGCTGGGAAGTAACAGACAATAACTTGTCAGAAAGGTCATCAATACTGCCATTATCACTGGACGTCAGAGGTGGGGTAACTAATTTCTGGTAAATAAGTGGTGCCTGTGCTTTGGGAATAAGGAAGAATAAAGTTCTATTTAAATTTTGTGTAGATTTTATAATTTGGAGCTTGAGCATAAAATGTTTTTGCAGAAGATACTTGGCCAGATGGCAAAGGACATTTTGAAGTTAGAAACTTTGAAGAGTTGTATGGAAAATTCAGGATTATATTCTCGTTGTATAGTATTTTTCCAGCTGTGAAGAAGAGACAGCACAATGAATGGCAAGCTGCTGGAGATTCCAGTTCTGTGAGCAAATGAGGAATGGAGGGAAGAAAGCAGATTAGCAGAGTTATTTTGGGGGAGCAGCTCTCATGGAGCTGGTTCGGTGTGTTGAAATTCCCCTTCTAAGTCAGTAGATGTATGAATAGGAGAGGCCAAGTGTCAGCTGCCACTCTGAACCCAAGGGATATACCTTCATTTTCCTTTCTGACTCTCTTGTGATTATCTTCAATTTTATATGGTGGCAACTGAGGGAGAATTATGTAGAGACTGTGTTTGTAACCAATGAGGACTTAAAATCATCAAGCCTAGAATTTGGAGAATATTGATTCCTGGTACTCTCAGACTCTTGTTGTTAAATAGCTAAGCACTGGCAAGTCTCCTTTGCTTGCTTCATTATTCAATTCAAAACTGAATGAGTGCAGAAAGAATTTAGAAGACCAGCTAGTTTTCACATGAAATCTTTACTGGATTTAGATGCAAGTTTTTGATATACTCCTTGCTTCTACAGGTCCTGGTATATGTGAAGGTGTTAAGCAGGAAGCCATGAAATTTATGGAGGAGGCAGAGCAGCTCATCCGAGCCTCAAATGTTTCCAGCTTTGCTTTTGGAGAGAGCTTCTTGATGGCAAAGGGGGTGCAGCTCACAGACCGTGACCTCCTGCGCTCTGCTCGGCCCTATGAGTCAGAGATGCAGGTCTCTGAAAAGGTGCTGTCGGGCAGTGACTATGCTCTCCAGCTGACTGCGTGGTCAGGTAGGTGAAAGGGAGACTAGAGCTTAATTAAATGGAATTGTGCCCAGAATCTGTGCAAGAGCACTTGATGTCAAATGCAACTTTGCTAAAAAACAGGGGCAGCTCAGTAGGTATAATTAATCAGTGTCATTAACCTACTAATCAAGAGCTGATCCGAGTTGTCTCATATGTATAACACAATGCAAATATAAAATCTGGGCACTTACCAGCCTTTATTTTTGCAATGTTTATTGATTTGCCTCCTAAAGTACAGGGAACATTCAAATTTTTTTTGCAGACATAGGCATTCAAAATATCCTGTATTAGCCATTATCAACTTTATTTTACTTCTCCTTTATAGTCCTGCACTTCTACTGGCGGAGTCACTTTACTTCAAAAAGTTCTGCTGGAGAAGCAGCACAGCTGGGATTTCTCCCTTACATCCCACAGTGTGATGGCCTGGGAAACTGGGAGCCAACTCAGTGCTATGAGAGCACAGGTGAGCAATTCCTAACAAGACACTCTGGATTGTCTGAACAAAGAAAAACTAAGAAAATTTCTAATTAAAGGATAGAAAACTAGTATTCTTGTAGGCAAATTGGAAGAGGGTGATGTAGTCTACAAGATGTGTGGAAAATCGACTGGAGCGAGGGACTCAAGTGACAGCTTTGAGGCTCAAGAATCAGTAGATACTCAGTTTCTTGCTCTAGTTCTGTTCCCTGGTGGTTGGTCCAGAGACTGGTATTGCTCAGTGCTTTCATTCATAACCAGGATGATGACAAGCAGTGCACTCTCAGCAAGTTTGTGGATGATGCCATATTTCTAGAAGTAGATGATATGCTGTAAGATAGGGCTATAATGGGGGAGTCTCACCAGAGCTTCTCTCAAGAGAGGTCTATGTTTTACTTCTCACCAGTACTCTCAAGTGTGGTCTACGTATCTGTGGATAGCAGGGTTAACTGTGACTTAGATTTACTGACCTCTTCCTGTAGTGCTGCTGAGGATGAAAACCTTCCCAGTAGGTAACAAAGTACACTGCAGTACAACATCTGAAATAAAGCTTCTTTTCTTCTCTGTCCAGGTCATTGTTGGTGCGTGGATGAGAAAGGACATTATGTCATGGATTCCTTGGTCTCACGCTCAGGAGAACTTCCCAAATGTCAGTTGTTTTTTCTTCCTAAATATTTATCTTTACCCATTCTTACAAATTTTAATATTTATTGAAAATTCTAGTATGATATGCATGAAGAAAGGCTTGCTTCTAACCACTGCAAGGAAAAAAGAAAAGGAATTTAATGCTTATTTTGCTAATTAATTTAATTTCATTGTGCATGATTTTGGCTTGGATGAGTGGAGTCTCAGTGGAGCCTCTACTCTGGGTGGCCCTGACTGAGCAGGGGGATTGGACCAGTTGTCCCTTCCAACCTCAGCCATTCTGTGATTATCAAACACTGGTCAGGAATTCTTTGCCTGAGACTTTAGCTGAGCCTAACCCTTTCTCTTGCTTTGGTCTGAGAACTGGATTTTATTTTAACATAAATGTATGTTTTCCCTCTCACAGGCCAGACGTCATGTCAGCGATCTCGAACCAATGCCTTAATTTCCAGCTGGAGACAGAGTGGCTCAAAGGTGGATGCCTCTGAAGCTGATCTGTTCATCCCCAACTGCCTTGAGGTGATTTGACATGACTGAGGGAGGAAACAGTTTTGCTTACATTATGCCAAAGTCATGTACACTTTCAGACCATGCTCCTTAAGCCATTCCCATTCAATTAACTTGAAAGAAAAGGGTAAGACAAAACTAACAGCAGGCATTGCCCTTCAGAACACAGAACTTAAATAGTTTGGAGATGAAGACAGAGAATAGGAAACTCTGTCCCTGCCCACACTTCCCTCCCACAGGCTGGCTCTGCCAGGTGGTTTTGCAGATTTTGTTTCTTGAAAAACCCACCTTATTTGACTGATATCTGGGGGCTCTTTCTTCCTGAGCTGTGAGAGAATGACAGAGTGCGAGGGAGCTGGATGCAGAGATCCCAAAATAGGGTCTTTGGTGCTTTCAAAATGCAGCAGTGAGCAGGATAGAGACAAAGGACAAAGTACAAAGACATTTCATATAATAAAATCATTATCCATATAGAATCATGTAATCATTTAGATTGGAAAAGAGCAAAAAGATCATCAGCTCCAGCTATTACCCCATCATTGCTATGTCCATTGCTAAACCATATCTTTAAGCACCATATCTACACATTTTTTGAACTCATTTCAACAGAGAATTTTACCGGAACTTCATCTCAATGGGCTTTTAGTTTGCATCCCACTTAATAGTTGAACTCAATGATCTTAGAGGTCTTTTCCAACCTAAATTATTCTTGATTCTCTCAGGGACTGGCCTATATATTAAATTAGGTAGATCATATTTTTGTGTTTCTTTTCATTGTGTTGTATTAATGGACAAATATAAATACAATAAAGCATTTTAGCCATGGTTTATGACGTATGAATTTTGGCATTTCTCTGTAATTACATGTCCTTGATTCCTTGTAGACAGGAGAATATGCTGTGCTACAGAGATCTGACACAGATATTTTGTGCGTGGATCCTGCGTCCGGAGAAATATTTCAGCATGGCAGCAAAGACTTGGATGGCAATACTAAGTGTGAGTAATGCTTTGCCCACCTCCTGTGATGCTCCTGCCGATGCCTCATGCTTAGCAGCATATGTGCTTTCCTTTTCAGAATGCTGCCTGTGAAACATGGGAGGCTTGTAGCTTTAATTACTCAGGGAAATGGTACATACAAGCACATCAACATTGAAAGCATATCTGAAAATAGTTACCCCTCACTTTCATAACACTACAAATAAACCAGTCTAGACAAACTGATGGACAGGCTTTTATGCATTTTTTACCTTACGTTTCTTACCACTGTAGAAAACTCTTTGGGGTCATGAATGAGTTTTCTAAGGTAGTGAATCCTGTGGGAACAGGGCCACATGCAGACACTGAATCCATTTGGCATGGTCCACAACCACTTTATGGAATGCAATTAGACCTTTAGTACTTTTTTATTGTCTTCAAATAAAGACAGAAAACTGTTGTAGTCTCATAGGAGATGGTTAATTCAAAAAGTTGAAGAACTGCTGTTTGTATGAATTGAGATAATCTATTGGAGCCTGTGCCCTGGCTCTGCTCTTCTGAACAGCCCAAGATCCAACAGTTCTGTTGTGTTTGTTCTGCTGTTCTTTAGCTAGTGGTTTTCTGCAAACAAAATTAGTAAGAACAACATTGTTTCAAGTTCAGATTGAACTTTTTGGATCTTCTTGTCAGGGGATGGTTCTGCTCTCTCATTTTCCTGCTCTGTGTGCTTGTGGAAGACCATAAATATTGCTGGTTCATGGCTGGGTTTTTTTTCAGTTTTGAAGGTATGAAACTGGGACATCTTAACTATTTTAGAGTAAAATTTATCATATTATTACATTTAAAATTACCTTGATAAAAATTTGTTACTTAAAAGATTATTTTGTTTTCTTTTATGTTTTAAATATCAGCATCTAAATGATAAATTATTAAATTTGTGGCCAAAAAAAAAAAAGATGAAATAAAAAGTAAATAACAGCGTTTTTTCAACTATTTATCTAAAACTGTATCACTTGCACTTTAATATTTAGGAAAAATGTGGGGGTTTTTTTCTTGTGGAAGTAAAATTTCTTGGTTTTGTGATTCAAATTACTTATGGTTTCATGATCACTCATCATTCTTTCTTCTAAAATACAGTTTGACTGCTGTTAAAATCCTTAGGACAACTTGTTGTCTTCTATTCTGTGTCTTGCAATGAATTTTTCTCTTTAAAGGTCCCAGTTACTGTAATATGCTGAAGACTAAAACTCTTTCACGAGAAGCTGCCAAAGGCTACATCCCACAGTGTGAAGGGCCTGACGGGAGTTTCTCACCTGTGCAGTGCAGCCAGGATCAGGAGAGCTGCTGGTGTGTCTTTGACAATGGAGAAGAGGTTCCAGGGACACGAGTACGTGGAGGAAGACCGGCATGTGCAAGTGAGTTCCTTCTTGGGTTGTAGTTAATCTTATTTCTTCAGACCTTTTAAGACTTTGGCTCAAGCAACATGCTTATCTTTGCCCAGACCTGCCTGGGCATGATGTTCAGTTTTCTTCAAGTGCTTTGTCAGGAAAAAAAAGGAGAAGGGAATGGATCTTAGACTTTTTCTTATTCATAAAATTGGTTGAATCAAACCAGTTGAGCTATAAAACCCAGCTATAAAGTCAATCTGAACAGCTTGCTGCAGACTTGAACCTATTCCAATCTGAGCTGGCTCTCTGATTAAAAGCCATTCAGCTGACTAAAATAAAATTTGAAAAATGCATGCTTCTGCCATTCCAGCTCTTGGCTTGTGACCAGAATTGTGAAAAAGATGTGCCAAAACACTACATATTCACGGAGTATTTCCTGCATGACCAGAGCTGTGAAGCACTGGAATTCACTCATGGTTTCCGGTGAGATGTCCAAATGGAAGGCATTTAGATAAATTTAATTTGCAATAGCCTTTATACATTTTCCCATCACTGAAGTGAAGTAAAATTAATTAAACTTTCTAGAAGGCTGTGCTCCAAAGTGTAATGATTAGTGGAAACTAGAGATTTGAAAAGAAAACCTTCAATTGGTATGTGCAGGACACTGCTGTTTCTATAGTTCTTTTGTTGGTGGTGTTTCATTTTTTGTTCATTTATTTTGTTTTATTTGGAGGGTTTTTTTGACAAAAATTTAGGGAAACGAGACCACATGGTAAGAAATTGCTTCAGTTTCTTTTTGTGATTCTGCTATATAAAGAACAACACATACTCATGCTCATGCTCACCAACCAAATAGTCGATACGAGACACGGGGACATGGTTCAGTAGTGGCAGTGGCAGTGCTGGGTTAATGGCTGGACTTGATGATCTTGCAGGTCTTTTCCAGCCTTAATGATTCTACATTCTATGGTACAAATACCTGATTTTGTCCATCCAACTGCCTGTAAGGTGTTTCAATCAACTAAACAGATGCTCAGCCAACTTGGAAACAGCCACTAACAATTTTCTTTGAACTCTCACGTATCAATAGAGAGTTAGGAGGATGGGATTTTATGAGAAGCCAGAAGGAGACTCCACGGTTGTATCTGCCCTATGCTTGTGGTATTTTGTGGAGTTGCCCAATTGAGCTCTGAGGAGAAAACTTAAATGTTAAATGTAAATGTTAAGTCTGTTATCTCCTTCTCTTCATGAAAGCTTATTTTCTAGATTTTCCCAAAAATTCTGACATAATTTAAGGAATATATTCTAAAGAGGGTGTACGCGTACCTCAAGATATGCCTTTAAGATGATTTTACATTTTGAGTGCATAACTGTTGGTTTTGGGATCCTGTAATGCTTTACTTTTTCTAGAGGAAATAGTGACTGAATGATTAATGACCTTTCTTTTTTAAAAGACTGAGCTGAGAAAGAGAACTGCTTTGAAAATATAGTGGAAACCTGGCTTTACTGGAATCTATTTGTTATTTTTTAGTAAAGATTGAAATACTCTTTAATGATTTTCATAGATTTTGAAATAGCAATGGAATTTTCATGATAAACAACTTGGTTATTGTGTAAAAACAAGGAATCAAAAGTTACTTTTCTCCTCAGTCTTTCCAGCCTTATACCTCTAGTCCTGTAAACCACTACTAATTGTTCAAGAAAAAGGAGTACTATCTCACTACCTTGGAGATCCTGACTATCAGCAAAAGAAGCTGTTGTGGTGGAAGAACATGTTAAACTTCTTCTCCAGCATCAGAACAGACAGCTGAAAACAGAAAGTAATAATTCAAAGTGCCCAGTGCACACCATGAGGTTTTCATTAGTTTAATCATTTCCATGAATCCAAGTTCTAGTTGAAATGCACTGGAGGGATGATGCCAAGTCTCCTAGCAATCCTCACACTCATCTCCCATCCTCATGCCCACTTCCCTCAACTCTGTAGTAGAGGCAGAGGAGAAAAAAGTTTCCAGAGAATCTCCCGGAGATATTAGTTGCCTTGTGAAAATCTTTATAAACATCTATGAAAGAGGTGCCAGTATTCAACTAGATTCTGATTCACTCCTACAGGACCAAAAAACAGAAGAATGACAAAATGGTGCAGACTTGATAAAAGTAGTAAATGAAATGACATCTATAGAGACATAAATGAGCAAATTATTGATGGTGAACTGAAACCTCCGAACCACACTGGAAAACCATCGATCATTCATGTTTTGGGGGCTGCTTATTTCCCTGGTTCACGCAACAAATCTCATTGGAACAGGCAGTAGAAGACTGTGGCAACATATAACTGAGATGGAATATGACTTGCTGGATATAGGAATCTGTTAGAGCAATCAAGAAACCGCAGACTGATTTTTACATACTTTGTATACAGAGATATTAATTTAATTAACACATGGTGGTGGTTGTAGTTTAAATGGTCAGTATAAGTATTACTATCTCTTTTACAGCATTATCTTTTGGTCCTAAAACCTGGGGAAATTTGTTAGAAGTTTTTTATGCAAGGATGGCTGGTTTCCACCTTTACTGAGAGAGTCTGGCTACAGAGTCAATGATTGAATGAGAAAGAATGATTGAAGAGAAAGAAGGTAGTGGCCCCATTAACAGAGTTATTGCAGAAAAGATTCTGTAAATGAGATTTGGAAAAAAAATATACATTTGGCAATTCAGTGAGACAGATATGAAAGCCTTTTATTTAAGCAGTGAAATAGGCAGGGTTGGAAAACAAAGATATACTGCACACCCTGGATCCCAGATTCATCCTGCAATGTTTTAAGCTTTAACTGAAGTGGCTGCTAAGTTATGGAATTAATCATCATGTCTCCATCTGAAGGGGAGAGGGAGTCTGCCCTGAACTATCATCAGTGTTTGCAGCCCTCCAGTAAATAGGGAGTTTGGGACTGATCTGGGCATTGCAATTTGAAAAATGATCTATATATATATGTCAAGTAAATCAATTGTATGGTATGATAACATCTTTGTATTTATTTCTAAGTAAGGAAGTTGTTTCTTCTTCCTATGTTTCGTAGCTTTAGAACTCATAAACGTTTAATTATTACTGGATATATTTAGTAATTAGGTTTGGATTTGGCTAATATTGAGTGAAACAGTTTGTACTGATCAGTAGAAATTAATTATCACTGGATTTAAACTAATAGACTAGTCTGTTTCAGCAGTCTAGCAGGGTTGGAATGATTGTATGATGTGGAATGAGTCGATAGGGAAAACTGCTCCAACTCCGAAGCTGTATACTACTGTTTCTCTCTATATATATACTGTATATACTGACATGCTGGGTCACTAGAAACATACTGGTGCTGTTGAAGACACCACAGTCATGAGCTCCCATCTTAAAGTTTTCAGACTTCAGTCTAAAGGGAATTGAGATGAGGTTTTTTTGGCCCTGCCTATTTCCACTAGATGTCTTTTGTAAAGTTTTGTTCTGCTGATGGTTAGAAATCTCCTTCTCATTTCCTGTTTAAATTTATTCATGACTGCTTAAAATGTATCTGTTCTTAGAAACCATACACATACCTTTCTGGACCTATTACCCATCTAAGTCAATATATGCCTTTTCATCAGCTTCAGTAAACTGAACCATACTGATATCAAACCAGATCCAAGATGATGAGTGGGAAATGCACAGGATGCTGTCTAGATTTTGCCTGTTTTTATGAAGGTTTTATGGACTTTTTACTAGAAGTCATCATAGTATGCCACTAATATATATCCCCTTTCTCATGTAAAGGTCCGCAGTGTGCTCTACCATTTGGTGCCTTGTCTGTTCTCAATGGAGCTGTATTTTGTGAAAACCTTTCTGGGGAAGCCTCTGGTGTTCAGCAGTGCCAGCTGGTGTGTCGCCAGGGCTTCCACAGCCCCTCTCCCAGCACCTCCTTCCAGTGTGATGTGCAGCAGCGGCGATGGATCTCAGCTGCTCCACTCCACCAGGCCTGCCAGAGTATGTCTGAACTGCTGGGGGTTGGGAAGGGCTCAGTGCAGGGTAAACAGATGTATAAAAGTCAGCATTCATCATGAAGCTTCTGTGTGAATGACAGTAATAGGGCATATTAGGACAACAGGACAACATAGGGCAATAACATTTAGAGGGAGAGTTGTGAAATTGAGGTGCAGTAGATTAGTCCTGTCTTCTTGTCTTCTGCCATCTTCACCTCTGGCTGGCTGCTCTGCCAGAAACAGTCCTGCTTGCCTGTAATAATACAACTATAAATAGCTATTCAATCTATATGCAGATTTTTCTNAATGGAAATTTGTAGCAGTTCTGCACTTTGAGAAATACAGGTCTTTCTGCACTTTTGCAGCTAGTTTTCATTTCCAGAATAGGTTAAACCCATTATTCAATCTCCAGAATGGGTTAAACTCATTCTGGAACCCTCATATCATCACATTTCCCATTGTACCCAGGTCTTATGTTCCAAATGTAAATGTTTTTAAATCTCGGACTAAGACTTCTGTCTGTCTGTAATTGTGTTTGTTAGGGTTTTTTAACATGTGATGAAACAAATTCCATGTTTGCAGTTGAATAACTTTGTAATGGCAGAGAGGAGTGTGTGACAATCTGCTATAAAGTTTAATGTAAGCCAAGAACTTGCCGCAGTAATTTGTGTTTGGAATAGGGTATGGTTTTAAGGAGAGAGAAAAAATTCCCAACACATCAGAAACTTCACAGTAATGGAGAATTCACCAAAACACTTAGTAATTTGATCCAAGGTATAATTACCCACACTCTCAAAAATCTTATTTCCTTTTCTTTATGTGCATGTCTAGAAAATCAGCTCTTAAATACTCTCTGATAAACTAAACAGAGAGAGGGCTTTATGTCTTGCAGGAAAAAGCAGGTTTTTGTGTCCTCTGGTGCCTTCCACCATTCTCGTTAGAAGCTCTCTAGGCTTTCCCATGCTCATTTTTGGAGTGAGG
>VYZS01086631.1:8494-20329 GCA_013400695.1 Neodrepanis coruscans | reverse complement strand
AGAAATAATTTTACTACAGCTCAAAGTATTTCACAGTGCCTTCCTCCATACTGACTTATCAAAGCATTTCATTTTGGCATTTAAGTAGTGCCTTGGACCAAAGCATTTGTTCTAAACTGTAAAATTACAGACTGGGTCATGGCAGAACACACAGGTATTGCTCAGAGAAGAGTAGGACAAAAACCACAGAGAGACAAGTGTTCTTATTAGTTTCACTGCTGTAATCCTGCTGGCCTGTCCAGTTTGCTGACTGGTACATTGAAAGTAGAGAGTCTCCTACAAGCTGAGACTCTTCTTGTCTCGGGCAGTGCCCAAGAAAGTAATGAAAAGATAAGACAGTTACCTTTGTTTTGGTCCTTCAGATTTCCACAGTTCAGATTTAATGTAGTTTATGCCTATAAACCCATAGTATTATAATTAGTTACAGAAAACCCTCTGCTGACAGTTCTATTCCTATTTTAATCAAACTCTTCTCCTTACAGAGCTTCTAATATCTTTGGGAGTTGTCGCTAATCTGGAAATGTTTTCCACTTTTGAAATCAATCATTAATGAGACTGCTACTACTGTATATTCAAATCCCATTGAATATAGTTTTCCAGGTATGTTAAAAGTATGAAACAAGGCCATCATGAGCTCTTCAAACTAAAAAGGAAGAGCATCTAGTAATAAATGCCATATTTTGAGAGGTTAGGGGGCACTACACTACCAGATTATTATATGTCCCTATGTAGAGAAGGCTACAATTTCAATTATTGCCTCAGATTTCTAGCAACTCTGACTTTTAATGTAGATGGCATCTTAGCAGAGTTCATGCAGGGAGCATAAATACCTACTTTTATTCACAGAGCTGCACAGAGCTGTACCCTCATGATGTTATGACGACATCTACAGTTACACAGGAAATAATACCAGATAGGTATCTGACACGCTTTGTCTTTGAAGGTAGCTCAGATACTCAATATCTGGAAGTGAACAGCTCTCTTATTAACAGCTTCCCAGTTTGTCTTCAACCAACAGTCTGTGAGTTACAGTTTGTGAAGTGAGGAATTCAGGCACACGCTTACACATCTGGAAAATAAAAATGCACAACAAATTGGATTGTGGGAGAAAAGATCATCCAGGGACAAAGTCAAGGGAAAAAAGGTGTGTAAAGACATAATGCAAAAACAGAGTGGCTAGAAAAGGAAAGGGAAGAAGGGAGGGCGAAAATAACAACTCATTCAGGTCCAAAAGTCATCTCCAAAGAAAAACAGGGAAAAAATAGAAGGGAAAAGTAAGTGACAAAAAAGGGGAAACAAAAGCAAACAAAAAGGCAGAGAAAGGACAATGGGAGGCTTACCCCAACAGTAATGTTCGAGTAAATATGAGATGCTTTTATTACTCTCTATAGGGTTTTTTTCTCCTTAGTTCAACTCTTCTCCACTTGCTGCAGGGGTTTTTTTTCACTTTGGTTTTGTGGGGTTTTAAAGCTTAAAATACTGAGTTCCATCAGTTTTCTTAAGGTAGGCAATGAAAGAGGCCTTCATTCCAGATGTCAAAACCTGTTTGCTACTAAATAAATTAATGAGAGAGGCCCTAAGCTGACAGACAAGTCAAAATTATAATACATTATCACCTGTTCACTGAAGGGACAGAAAGGATAAACTAGTTTATTTGCAGAAAGACATACTTTGCCTTGGATCACAACCTTTTAAGGCAACATTACATGGAATGCAGGCATTATACAGAGTTGTCGTAACAGTTACAGTGGCTATAGAAGGCCAGCTATGAAAGTAATCCGTTTTCAAACAATGAAGTGTGAAGCATCAAAAGAGAGCACAGGGGAGTGAGATGGCCTGTGGATTTCATTCTGGGCTAACTATGTGAAGAGTCCTTTCAAGCAGAGAGTGGGTTACCTGGTGCTTTATGTACATGGAGAATGTAAAAAAGACTGTAAGCAAAAGAAGAGGAAGGTTTTCCTGAGGCAGGTACCCTCGCAGGATATTTTTGGTACTGCGAGGCTCTGCAGTAGCGTATGGCTTTAGAATGTAAACTGTGACAGAAAGTGAGGTTTGGAAACAAGGAGTTTTTGAAAACTACTGTATTGATACGAAAGGACTGGTAATAAAAATAAAATAGAAATAGGCTTTGTCTGAAAAACTTAGGTATCCACTACTGACAAAAGTGACAGACCTGTACATGGGACCTGCCACATACTCATGCAGAAATGAAATATCTGGCAAATTAAGTGTTTGTTTACTGAGTATTGTTTTGAAGTAAACATTTTCAATAATTTTTTTTTGTAGTAAATATTAAAGTTGGTTGGTTCATTTATTCTGTCTATGTCTGTGGCTAGATGCAGATCTAAACTGAGATTCCTTGGGATAGCACATTGAGGTATACATCCCTAAATCCTTGTTACAAGTAGTGGGTAATACAGGTCCTAAATCTTGATCACACCTAAAAGAATATGATAGCTAGAGATCTAGAGCGTGCACTAAATGGTGGCAAACTAAACTCAAGGGGTTTAAGCATTGGCTGCTCTTCTCCCAGGAATTCCTACAGAGGTCACCAGACATCTCCCAGAGGTTGCCAACTAATAGTGGGGAGCTGAACAGCTCATGAATCAGCTCTAAACCACCACAGCCTACAGCTTTGCCTATTAAGGTAAACCAACATTGATTTTGGTTTATGCTAAACTGCAAGGTTCAAAAGCCAATTCACAAGCCATTCAGCCACTCCTGCTACAGGATAGATGCCTCTGGAAGACAGAAGGGTTGGGGGTATTAATTGCTTCAGTCACTACATTTTCACCTGCTGCTGTCTGTGTAGCAATACAATTATAGGTAGTTCCCTGTAGAAAAGACCACAAAACAACCAACCAAAAAGAAAGTTACAGCTTAGTCTGAAACTCTGATAATAATCATTCGTAGCTTGCTTTGGAACATGTCTTCCCATATCATTCTTAAAAATGTACATTATTGTTGTTATCAAGAATACAGCTGCATCCTGAGACCTCGGACACATTTCCTTCTATTCCTGGAGTGAAAAATGGTATCACAATTCATCTTTACAGCTATGCTGTGGAAAATTAAAGCTCTTGTAGCATTCACGGATGCTCTCAAGAGTTATATTAATATTTTGCATCTCAACCTGAAGAACTCATAAATCCATACACATATCAGGGGGCCTGAGTTTTTGAGATCCATGTATATTTTATGAAAGGGAAACTGAGGAAAAGTTACTCAGTTTGTGTAGTTGCACAAGACATCTTGGCTCTTCTTTATATTTTATGTTCACCCAAAAGAACAATTCTTACTCCAAGACACTCATAACAAAATCTGATAACACACAAAACTACATCAGTTAAGAGTTTCAGTGAAAGTGCAAAACCTAGCTCATTTTTAGAAAAAGCCTTACTATAACATTCTTAACTTTTGAATTAATCTAGATACTGTTTTGAGCAGACTTGCCTATAGATTGGTTTGCTGACCAAACTACGTAAAATACACGAAACCAGATCACCCAAGCTTTGATGCTTCTAAGTCAATTTTGGTTTGCATTTTGAGTTCCAGAACAAAGCCACAGTTGAGGCAAAGAACTGTTATCAATCGGAAAAAAAAATGCTTATGTGAGGTTCTTTCTAAGGAAACCCACAGACTTTTGTGTAGTTCTCTATTTTCCCTGCAAAATTAGAGTGCTTTAAGCCTTTCTTCAGAAATAAAGTAAAACTAAAGTTTCCTGTCAGAGGGGTTACCTTTGTTACAGTTTCAAAAGAGACCCATTTTAAGGAGCACATTCCATATGGCACATTCAAGACTGTTTTATTAAAATACATCCATGGCAGATAATGTATGGCAACACTAAAAAGCCTTTATAGTGGTAATTAGGATTTCATCCAAAATCCATTAATGCCAATAGGAATGTTTCCATTTATTTCAAAGTAGTTTGCAGTATGTCCATATGAAAAAAGAAGTGCACTAGTTTCTAAGTCTATCCTAGTCCACCCAGGTGAGAAAAATCCTGTGTCTGTTTCACATGCCTTCCTTACCTTCTGGGCTCTTACCAATGGATTTTTAATTACCAGTAATGGCCAAACTATTATATTTAAATTGCCATCCAATTTCTGGTCCATTGTTTCAGATCTGTGGGCTGTGCAAGCAGATGCCGAGGCAGCTGTGCAGCTCACAGCTTCCATGGCATTTCACCTCGAGGGAGATGTAGCATAGTAAGCCTTTTAGCTGGCATCCCCCATAACTGGGAACTTTAGTCCTGTAACACAGTGCAATCCAAGCTGCCAGTGCACAGGAGTGAAAAGCTATTGTTGAAACTCTTCCAAAACCAAATTATATCTTCCATTGTCTCAAAGGAATAATAAACCTTGGCTGGCTGATTGTGGAATATAATAATAATCTATCTGAATTAGTGGGCATTCCTGGGAGTGACTGATTTCTGCTTTTCCCCAACAGCATTTTTTTCCCCCAAGTTAATAATTAGTCTTCTCCGGAAAATAGGATTTCTCTATGCACAACTACATGAAAACTAGAGTTAAGAAATTTAGAAATGTTATATTCGGAATTATACTCCTTGTGTGTTCATAGTCAAAATAAAATGCTCTTTAGCAAAAATACATGGCTATTGAAAGTGTTTTCACTGACATAGTGTCAGGGCCCCAAGGGCACTTGCCAGCCCAATTTTCCTCGTCAGCCTCCCCTGAGGATTCCCCAACTCTGCCCAGGGCCTGGGGCCCATGTCCCCCTTCCCAGGATGTTCAGCCCTATCCCCAGGGAGGTTCACAGTGTCCAGGGCAGAACACAGTACAGATTTTCAAACAAAGATGTCCTCATTGAGATCAACAATTCACCCACCACATCAGGTCTATTAGTCTGACTTGGACTGAACTTGATGCTTGAAAACCTCACTACTGCATTGGCACATAATAGCACAGTATATTTGAATCAGTAACACATATTGGTTTAATGTATATTTCCAGGCAATGGTGGATTGAGGCATTTTCTGTTTTTACGTTAAGTCCTGTCTTTGATCTCATGAGTAGAAATTCAGAGTCTTGATATCACAAAGCAATTTAACAACTAATTTTGATCCTGACAATGATGACTCAGGAGCTAAGGATCCTGCTATCTTGCATGCAGATGTTGTCCTAGCAGAGCAAGCACTCCCACCCTCATCAAAGCACAGGCAGAAGCACTTCTTCAAAATGTGAAGCTGTTAAGACCTTTGACTGAGGATGTCAGAGACATGGGTACAAGCCACCTGCTTTCATGGAGGGACATGTTGTCTCAGGCTGCTGCCTTGAAAACAGTCAATGGTGTGGAAAGGGGACAGGGGACTTCCTAATCTCTCTTGCTCATGCTGTTCCATTTTGAATGGGATCATTAAATATTAAAAGAGTGAAAGATCAAAAGACAGAGAATGACTTTTAGCCTGTTTGTTAGGCATCTCACGTTTTCAGTTCTAACCCATTGTAGATATAAGTATTTTTCAGAGAGAAAAAAGATGCAATGAGAAAGAACAAATAAGCCAAGCACCAAAATGCTGTAGTGTTTAGGACACACTTCTTAGAAACAAACTGTGAGATTTTGCCCTTTCAATAAGCAGACAGAGTTAAATTTCCAATTTCCACATTATCAGGGATGCCTCTGTCACCAGAAGGTTGAACAGGCAAGGGTCTTCTGCTAGATCCAGAAGATGGATCTAGGAACCTTGTAACTAGAAGCCCCAGTCAGAGATGTGTGTCTATATTTGTGAAAGACTCAGTGTTGATGTCATCTCCTTGCCACTTCCTAATGACTAGTGGATCACTACTCAGCCAAATAGCTAGAAGTTGCAAGAGAGATACCATGACCTCTGTAGGCCTAGTCCTTAGCTATGTCATGGGTTCCAGTTTCAAGAAATCTGCTAAACAGCGGAGATGGAGATGAAGAAATGCCTCAAGAAGAAACTGTGTGTCAGATTCTCTAATTACTTTCCACTTTTTCAAATTAACTGTAAAATGCAAGAATAATTCACTTGCGGAGGTAGAAAAGCCTATGTAAGATGCAAAGCTGGTCAAAATAAGGGTCTGCATGGATTAAAATATAGTAGTAAGTACAGCTTAAAAGGTTCTCAACTTAGTTATAAGATTAAACAAAATTCCTTAAAACCATCAGATGTCCAAAAGCCCACTTTTGTTCTGCTCAGAGCTCAGAACTGTTGTGAGGATACTCAGGAAAAAGTCCACTTACTTAGGACATAGATGTGTTCCTGTGCAGTGTCTTCCAGCTTTTTTAAATAAAGTTTATGCCTCACCTGTGTCCTCCCCACAGCCTCCACACGACCTTGTAATATCAGGAACAGTTGTAGTGTGGTTAAGATAGTGTGTCCCTTACCTGAAGTTGCTGCATCCACTGCTTGCCTGCTTCATTTAGGTAGATGAGGAAGACAAGCACTACCTGTTTGGATTCTTACACGAGTAGCTTAGTTAAGCACATGAGAAGTTTGCCAGATTCTGCCTAGTCTTATAAGCAAAAGATTCCGTTTATTCCCTGCAATAGTTACCACCAAGGATGAGACAAAAGATGTTTGATTTTTTTCTTCCTTTGTTTGTCCTTGGATGGAGCTGCTGGCAGCTGCTATATTGGCACTATTTGTGTATAAGGTTCCATAAAGCAGAAGGGATAATTTCGGTTTATCAAACTGCAGACATTCCCCTTCATCCCTTCCAAGTACAGCCCAAATCAGGCCCTTTGGCCAGGATCTTCAGGAAAGAACTACAAAACCTGACTAGTCTGACTTATTGCTGTAGGAGACTTCCATTTCACTGCAGGTATCCCCTGTACACCTTGTACAAAGCGGGCAATCTGCTTGAGACTGATTGTGGTCCCTTGGGTTCCTTCACTATATTTGGTCATTCATACTGAAAGGACTGAACAAGCCTGCTGTATGGGGTTTGGTTTGCAGTGGTGGATGCACTAGTCTACTCCTCAGGCATACACTAATCATGCATTAAGCATAGGGAACATTAGCCCACATTCTTCTGGAAGCTGAACTTTATTAAAAGGGAACATAAGTGCCCATAGCTTCCCTTTCTGCGTAAAGATGCAACTTTCCCAACCACAAGAGATCCTCAGAATTTTACCCATCTTTAATCACAAAACGAAGCTCTGATCATCTGATCCAAGATGTCATGAAACTAACAGAAAAGAAATACAGAGGTGCTGAAAAGCATGTGAAAACAACACCTAAAACACACCAATTTTCTTTTCTAACCTATCTTCACTTTTCAACATTCTCTCCCGTGTAGGTGATGAATTAAGACAGGCAATGAAGGGAATTCTTTCAGTTACAGGTCACTGTATTACAATAGCTCTGGAAATAAAGATTTTTCCTTTCAGTACATATGAGATTTTTAAAGCAGTGGCTTAGCCTAGGATTCAGTTGTCAACAATTTCTGTCTAGAAACTATCAGAGAATTATCCTGTGCAATTATTTTGTAGTTAGGCTCTAAACCAGCACATAGAAACAAACTTCTATTCCAGACACTAAACATTAATTTGTTCCCTATCTTAAACAAAAAAAACCAGGCTTTCATTTAGGACACAGAAGCAAGTCATTACCTCCCTCTCACCCATTCCTGATATGTTGTATCTTTTTTATTTACAATCCTGGATAGCAAAGCAGAGGAGGGTCACCAGGATTTCTGATGCCACATGGTTATTGTCCCAGTTGTTTCCTCTGGTTCCAGCTGAATGATAGTGGGGGCCATTCTGCTTCTGACCAAAGGGAAAAAGGAGATGAAAATTCTTCGTTTTGCAAGCTATAGTGAAACAAACCTTAAAAACTGTATGCCTCACAACTTACAACTCTTTTTGTATTTAATGGCTAGAGTGAATGAAGAGTGAATTTAGAGTGAATTTAGAGCGAATGAATTCTAACAATTTGGTGGTTTGAACTATTGTGAGCAAATAAAAAAGTCAGTCTAGTAATAGTTTGCCTCTGTGTTCACACAATCATTTTACTTCAGAATGCCATGAAAATACTTTAAACAGATTTCTGTCAAAGCACTGTTTGAATAATAGGCTTACCTGGCGTTCAGGATTCAATCAATGTTTTCCTTGATATAGGATCTAATTTCGTTAGCAATGAGGCTATACACAATTAACTGAAAACTCTAATTAAATTTCTGCTGCAAACACCTTCCTCACTATGCCACTTCATTCTACATACTGATACCAGAAAAACAAAATGAAGAATCCCAATCTCTGAATCACTCAAATGCTACATTTTCAGACACAGCTGGCACTTCAGAGATCACGGTACCTGTGAATTTCAGTTTACATTTGCCAGCATACAGAGCGGGATTCATGTAAGCGGCAACAAAAGCAAAGCAAGATTCTAGAAAAAAAATAAATTAGATGCATTGTGAGGATAAACTATCCATAAATATGAGAAAGAGAGCTATCAGAGAGAGGAAAAAGAATAGAGAATGGGACTCTGGACAGGCCTTATGGCTTTCTGCCATAGTTGTATCATAAAGACAGTTATGGGAGAAGAATCCTGTAACAACATAAAACTACTGCAGAAACTCACACCATTCCGTGTGCCTGCCTCCGCTCAGGATGGAGGACAAGATCGGAAAAAAAGAGGGCCTGCTGCTGGGCACTGCCTGATGTTTGCTCTCCAACCAGCCCCTTGGGGCCCAAGTCCCAGCAGGGAGGAAACAGGGGGAACAATACAGGCTATGACAGCTCCTGTGGAGCTGGAAAGTGGAAGAAAGAACAAATAAAGGTAACTCTGTCATTGCTCCTCCAATCCTCCACTGATAATAGTTCAGATCAATGAAACAAACTGGTTCATCAGGATTTGGTTGGAAGAAATTGGTATAACAATGAGGTGCACCATAGACAAATTAATATTACTATCTCATGTTTTAATGTAAAATATTAAAGTTTTTAAAGAGAGATATGTTGTCACAAGAGAGTTATGTTTTCAGCTGTATAATAGTTGAGATAATTTATCTTTTCTTTACCTCAGAAAACCAAACCCTTCTTACTAGTTACAACTTGACAACACTGTTCGTTTAACAACTTTAACAGTGATATTAAAACGATATGTCCTTTTAAATGGGAATGAAGAATAATGCATAAATAGAAATGCAGAAAAAAATTCCAAGTTGCATTTCCCTATTTATTGACACTTAAAAACAACTTGTATTTCCCTGTTTTTTAACTAAACAAAAATATGTAAAACGTCCCATAATGAGTAAAGTTCTCAGTACAGATAAATAAGTAAAAAAAAAAAAAAAATTCTAAGTTGATCTATTACTTCTTTTAATTAAACACTCTTAAATGGAAACTTTGCTCAGGTTTCTCCAACCTCATAGATTTTGACTGACATATCTGTCTTTATAAGACACTCTAAATCAAGAGCCCTTAACAGAAGTGTCCTTAACTATAAGTCTTAAAGCGTGACTGTCTGCGGCAGGTGAGATGAACTCTGGTGGATCTCTGCAAGGAAGCTCCAAGCTTCTGTGAGAGTAAAGAACTTGTATTTCCTTGGATGTGTCTGGTGCTGTAAATAGTGTCAGCTTTTAGAAACCACATAAATTTAAGCACAGAGGGGAAAAAAAAAAGTGTAACCCGTATGTTTTAGCACTTTAGCATGGGTGAAATCTATTGGAGCCTTGCCACTCAGCTCAAAAGGGCCAGGATTTCAACCTATATGACCCAAACTTACAAAAGTTTTCCAAAAGGTTTTGAGTAACAAATGCAACCTTTAACATCTGAAAGCCAAACATACTATTTTGTAAGGTGAAAAGGATAAAACTGGGAGCAACTGACTACTCTGCCCTTCTCTCTTTACACAAGCAGGGCTCATGCTTTTAAAATAACAGGGCACACCTCAGTGTGCGTGTTCTATTCATAAGGCAGTACAAACCTTCTGCCTAGTTTGGTTGTCCTTAATTTAAGCCCTACCATTTAGGGCTCTGGGCCAGAGGTTACACACCAGAAGAAAAATCAGGGCCTGACTTGTGATGACTCAAACCCTTCACTTGGTGCTGAAACACTTCAGTGCTCCCTTGATTATTTTGGCACTCGAAATTTATGAGCCAGATTCTGGGACACTGTATGGCTCCATCCCTGTCTCAATTAGACTATTCACTCAGCTTCTCTCTCAGTGCTTCCTGCAAATCCTAGCAGAAAATCTGTCATGAAGCACCATGAACTGTTACCAAAGCAAAGTCCTGGGGCAGGCTGAGGAGTTAACACAGGGTGTTAAAACCTGAAAACGTATGCCCCCTTTAAGGTACCTTTAGCAACATTAAGGAAACACATTTAGAAGACTGACTTAGAAGTGAATTTTATCACTTCCTGGATGGTTTTCAGGAGGTTTGTTTTGAAATGACCGAAAGTATGATTTAAGTGATTTTAGAAAAAGGGAACTATGATGTCAAGAGAGTGCAATGCACCTTTAAGAAGCATTACTTGCAGGAGGTTTGCATTTTTTGGAAGGACTTTTACACATTGCAGTCTGTTAATTACTTCATTAGTAATCCTTCTGAGAAGTCGATGCATTCTAGAAGATAGAAATCTACCTAGCTAACATTAAGAGCTTTTCTCCATCAGAAGCAGGAATCTTGTAAATGCACATGGAATGGGAAGAACTAGCTGACTGGTATTTTTAGGTTTCAGTGAGAATGTCACTAGGACTGTTTAGCAAAAAAATAGAGGCAATAAACCAAGTTATTTAAAAACAATTTCTCAATTTCTCAACCAAGAAGACTAATTTTATGTACAGGGAAACTGCAAAAAGCACTTCTGTTGTTTGGATATAACATGGAAACAGGTGTCAATAATGTCTCCAATGCTTAAGTAACTCAGCAGTGCTTCAAGTTCTCAACTTCTGCATGTTTGGTTGCAGACTCCACCTACACCTTAACCATTACTCTGAAAAAGTACAATACTTCACAGCTCAAGCAGGAAGAAACTTTTCCTTGTACACATGGAATGGTGAGAACACATTTTACTTTTTTTAATTACCTTTAGTTATTAAGAGTGGGGGGGAAACACTTTTACTTGCCATTACCCCTTTACCCTTGGCTGGTATATTTCCCTCTAAGATGAAAGAAAGGTTTGAAGTGATAAAAGTTTACATAATGTAGCTAAGCATATTACGTAAAGCTTAAAGCAGCAGGGTCAGCACAGGGACGGAACTGTCTCAGATGGGCCAACGCAGCTGGGGTTACCCGACAGCCAGTTCTTCGGAGGCTTGTTTTCTTCCAGGTTAATATTATTCACACTAAACATGTAACATTTAAGTGTGGCTCTGCCTTGGCCTCTCCCATTCTCGACTGAGATGCTTGCCACAGAGGCAATGCCTGCCTGCGTGGGAGGCAAGGTTCGTCTACCTGGCCATAAGCAGGCGACACTGCCTACTTCCAGCTCGGATGCTGCGCCCGGGGGTGGCTTGTGGCACCAAGCTGTGCTAATGCCACGCAGCGGTCGAAACTACCACAGTAACGCAAAAGTGTAGCCATCAAGTGCCAAGGGCCTGGGCCCTCTCCCCGCGCCGGCAAAGGCAACGCGTGCCCGCGCACCGCCCCTTCCCAGGTACCGCGTCCTTCCCCACCCGGACGCTGCGCTCCCGCGGAGCATCCGCCGCGTCCCCTCCGGCTGCTCCCTCGGGCTGAGCCGGCACAAAGGCGGCGGGGAGGTGCGGCCGGCAGGACCGGGGCGGGGGTGGAGGAGGGGGCGACCGGCGGGGGGAACAAAGGAGCCGAAAAAGACAAGAAGAGCCAAGAAAGTTGATACCGACCTCCGCCGAGCTGCGCCGGTGCCGGGCGAAGCCGCCGCCTC
>VYZS01086629.1:53617-72763 GCA_013400695.1 Neodrepanis coruscans | reverse complement strand
ACTCCTGGGCTCAAGTGATCCACGGGCTCAGCCTCCCCGGAAGCTGGGACTACAGGCACGCGCCATCGTGTCCGGCCAGGGCTGGCCGCATGGCGGCCCCCTGGCCCTGGCGAGACCCGCCGCCCGGGGCATCTGCCACCATCGTGCGGCACTGGGCCCCCCGCTCCCCCGCACCGGGGTGGGGGGGGGGATGGAAAAAAACGCTTTTAGCTTCAACCTACAACTGAAAAAAACATAAAACTAAAAAAAAAAATAGTTGTATAAGGGTGGAACTGAGTTGTCAAGGTTCATTTATGTGATTTAATCATATTTTTGAAGCAACAGTGTGGCAAAGTTCTGCATAGGAAGCTTTTTTTTTTTTTTTCTAGAGGACAGACTGCAGCACTGGACCTTTCAATATTCAAAACTTTTCATTATTCAAAACTTTTCAATATTCAAGTCCTCTCACATGTAGAAGGTGATTCTAACACTAACGTAAGATAAAAAGGATATTTTGGGAAATATCCTTTTTTATACTGTATTGCTGTATTTTGGTTGAATGTTAGTAGTTTCATAAAAGAAGAAACAATGCCTATTTAATCTTTCTACTCCAAGGCAACATCGGCACCTGCTTTTTCTTGATGTTTGTTGATTCCAGTTTCAGTGATCTACAATGATGAAGTTACCTCACTTCCCTCAGTCAGTGTTTCAGGGTTTCACTTCCCCTTACCATTTAGCAACCCTTTGATAATTACTAACCTGAACTTTCCTCAGTGTGATGTATTTACTTCCTGTTTATCCATGAAGAGCAGATTATTATCAGCTTCTTGCAGGAGCTTTTAAAGGATTTGAAGATTGTTCCATCAAGTCTTCTCAAAACCAAATTATGTATGAGTATTATGAAATGGATTCGTACTAAAATAAACCATCAAAATTAATAATCCACTGAAAACCTGCAAAGCTGTTTATAAAGCTACCTCATATCATAAAAGGAACTGATTATGAGCTATTTAAAACAAAGTCTTTTGATGTTTTTCCTGGCATGAGAGCCTTTCATGAATGTTCAGATTAAATGTCTTTATCATGGAAAAAGTTTTATTCCTTAAACTTTTCTTCCAAATAGTATCTGATTTGAATATCCTTGAATGAGAAGTACAGCCTCAGTGAGCAACCACATGCCATCCAGCCCTGAAGAGTCAATGGTATAACATTATTATTTCTCTTAGAAGAAGATTCATTGAATGCTCAGAATTTGTTGAAATGCTAAATTAAAGTGTCTCTGTTAGAATATGAATCACTCTTAACAATGGAATCAAGAGACAGTAAAGGACATGCAAGTGCTGAGCTTTTTATGTTAAATCTTTTCGCCCACTACTCATACGACGTCGCCTTAAAAAAATTATTTTTCCTTCTTTTTCCTTGTTTTCTTCTTGTCCTTTACAGTCCCACTCTGTTTTCAGACAGGTGTTTTTAAGTAACATTGCTGCTAAAGAATAAAAAGTATTACATACCCATCCTCCACAAGAGAAACTTGGAAGGTTTCTTTTGACAGAGGAGCTCAAAAATAAGCACTTGTGTGTGAATGACTCATGGATTTACAGTCCTTCTAACTTTCAATTTTGTTTTTAGTTTTGACTCTGCTCAGGATAAGGTTCTGGTGCTCCTAGA
Source organism: Neodrepanis coruscans (assembly GCA_013400695.1). Classification (NCBI taxonomy): domain Eukaryota; kingdom Metazoa; phylum Chordata; class Aves; order Passeriformes; family Philepittidae; genus Neodrepanis; species Neodrepanis coruscans. The sequence continues at coordinate 71,116 of VYZS01086629.1, read as the reverse complement.
TGTTGTGTCCACCAATCCTGATTCACATGTAGGCAAAGGAGAATTGATGGCTTCTGCATCTCCTTGTAGAGAGATTTGCAGGAAATTTATTGAATTCCTGACTGGGCAATTTCTGTTTTGTCAAAGCCATGGCAAGATGGGGGTCGAACTGTATTGCAAATAGTATGAAAAAAAGTTACAAAAATGAGCAGCGAAACACGTTGTTCTAAGTCACTTAATATCTTAATTTTAATTTTGTAGCAAAAAAAGAGGAGAGCATTGTGTGTGCACTGGAAATATTTTGGACTTTGCTGAGAAGCCAGGAGCTCATTAGCAGGAGGAAATACAGAAGGTTTGAGTGCTTAATTAGTTTACCTGAGGATTAACCTGGATATTATGGCAGGTGTTTCTGACAATTTTTTTTACAAAAATTACCAGGATTGTGATAAATGCCCTTTGAAAGAAGTAGATAAAAAAGTGTTTCATACAGACACAATTTTATGTGTTCATCAGCCTGTGCATTTTGCTTGCAGAGTACGTATTCATATTTGCATGCTACTCAAGGACAGCTGAGACATCATAATTCAAAATTTTCTGTATCAAACACACTGTCACTTTTTGGTATAAATGATAGTACAATGAATAGTTTTGAAAAATAACGCAAAAGTTATTTAGATTTGCTCAGTGTCCACAGCAGAAGAGACTGAGGTGTTTGAGTACAAGGAATACCGCTTCAGTGCTTGAAGGTGAATAAACATTTCACAGCCAGCCATATTTACAGGCAATTTGTAAGAAGAAAAATTCTGATGAATTCTGTTGAAACCATCCTGCTTGAAAGGACAAGATTTTTGAGTCCTCCTTTAGTGGTGACAATTATTTAATTGCTTTGCTTATGACTGTTTTCTTTCCTTTCTGAAGTTCCGGTGGAAACCAAGTAGGATTTTTTTTTTTTTCAAGTTAAACAAGCAACTACAAAAAGAGGAACCATTTATCAGTCATTTTGTTTGCTCCACTCTGGACCCTAATAAGAATTAATCAGGATCACTTTAAAGTTTAGATTCCCCAAAATATTCACTTTAAAATAAAAAAATCTAGTAAATATTTTATAAGATGTAATATATCCCTCTTTATTCTAACTCATTTATGATTTCAATTGGGGTGTGTTTATAGACATATATATATATATTTAAACTCTCAGCAATAAATCAATTGCCATCTGCATTGTAAAATGAAGCATATGTAAAAATAGTACCACAACAAAAAATAATCTTCTATCAAAGTCACAGGGAATATGAACAAGAGAAAAGACATAAAGGAGAAGATTCACCTGTCATTTGCCATGACAGAAATAGAGGCCATGATTTTTTATTAGTTGCCATACAAAGTAGACTGTCTGCTCTAAAATCTGACTCTTCAACAAGAGCAAAAACTTGGTTATTCCAAATCACTACTATAAAGCAGCTGGTCTTGTATTATATAGTGCCTTCAGCAATGACCTGTGTTGGACTGAAAAACTAAACAAGCAACCTCATCAATTCTGCAGCTTGTTACACATGCATCCACAAGTACTTTTTTCCTTCAAGAACCAGCAGATCTGCTGTTGCTGATTGCTGATGTTACTGTATTGCAGCTTGAAGTCTGCATCAAGACTGAGCACTGTTTTACCAGTTCCCTTGTGAAAATATCTGTGAGAAGCCAACCAACCTATTTTATGGGTTGTTTTCACATACACTTTTTTTTTCTTTTTCTAAGGACTGATTTTTTAGCATGTTGAAGTAGTTATTTTGGGTGGGGGCTTTCTAATTCATAAGACATCTGATTTGTAATCATTCATGTTTCAGATAATTCTGTCTTCATTTAAATGATAAGAAAACTAAATATTGAATGGATGGGTACTTCGTACTTTAAACTGTCTTTTTAACCTTTGTTTTGTTGTTTCTTGTAACAGTGAGAAAAAAACAAAGAGAAGAAAGACTGCAATTGAAAATTTTTTAGAGGCTGATGCAAAAGCAATTAAAGTGAAATAGGACAGTTCACATTTAGTGTGATGGAGTTAGGCTCTGCAATACTTTTAGGCTTATTTCTATATAAGTTTCCACACATTTTTAAGACCTGTGCGCTGGTACCTGAATGTTTGTCTTTGAATGCTGCATTAACTGTATTACTGTACTATTACTACTNAGGGAGCTGGGGTTGTTTAGCCTGGAGAAGAGGAGGCTCAGGGGAGACCTTATTGCTCTCTATAGCTACCTTAAGGGAGGTTGTAGCCAGGCAGGGATCTCTTCTCTCAATGACAGAACGAGAGGACACAGTCTTAGGCTGTGTCAGGGGAGGTTTAGGCTGGATATTAGGAAAAACTTTTTCACAGAGAGATTGATTTCCCATTAGAATGGGCTGCCCAGGGAGGTGGTGGAGTCACCGTCCCTGGATGTGTTTAAGGAAAGGTTGGATGGCACACTTAGTGACATGGTTTAGATGATGGGATGGTGTTGGGTAGGTTGTTAAGTTAGGTGACAGGCTGGACTTGATGATCTCTATGGTCTTTTCCAACCTTGTTAATTCTGTGTAATTCTATGTAATACCCGAATTCATTACAATGAATTTGAGAAAAAAATAAAGGTAAAAAAATAAAGGTAAAAAAATAAAGCTAAAGTTCCATTTAGGAGTCCTTGTTTACTGTGTGCATGTACTGTTAGTTGTAACTGGAAGGCTTCAAAAGTATCATAAACAGTAGTTTTCTATTCTTCATGTAAGGCCCCTTCTTCTCTCTAGCTGGTGGGAAAAGTAACTTGAGTGCTGATATACTCTACTGAAAGCATAGTCTGAGTGAATAAAAAGAAATCTTGCAACAGAAGAGCAAAATTTTCTTTCTTCCTTTCCTTTCATTGGTCAAAAAAACTACTGCAAGGCTCAAGCCTCAGTAGATGTCTGCATTTGAAGTGGGAGTTGTTGAATGCAGTTCCGCACTTGACACGCAACAGTACTAATAACCCAGTAGAAGAGCAGACTGTAACCATCAGCTGACTTTTTTTTTTCTTTCTCAGGAATCTTGTCACAAGTGATGTGATTTGCCTTTAAAGAGCTTTTTTACAATTAACCCCATTTCTTTGAAGTGTACAGGACACATTTTATAAGTGCATTAATCAACTTTCCAACTAAACAACAGATGTATGACTTGTAAATGAAGACCAGAGAGCAAAAGGAATAAAGGTTACGCATTCCGCTTTAGACTCAATTTATAGAAAGGTTCCCATTGAAAAGTTGTACCATATTATTCTTTCTTTTTAACCAATATAAAATGCTAATAAGGAATGAAGTCTTTGACAATTAATTTTTTGCTGTACAACTTCTTTGTCTTATGGAAAATAAGAGGCTTTATATCAATAGGTTTATGTGTATTAGGATTAATTATTTTGTTGGGTCTTACCCTCTATATTCTGACTCTTGCTGAATATAAGCAACAAGTAACAGGCAAAGATGAATAAATGGTCATATTTAAACAAAATCCTTCAGTGATCTATGCATCTTGGCTCTGACTTGGAGCTGTCATCACTATAAGTGCTTGTGTTAAAAAGAGACAATATAAACTGCTGTGTCTGATCAAGGCTTTAAAGCTAATAAACAGGTTTCTGGGTAGGTTGCCAAACCCCTGGACATGAACTTAGATTTTCCAGGGGGAAAGAAAAGGAAAGGAGACAAGAAAATTATGATGACTGATGTATTTGCAGAGATACAGTAGATACGAAGCACAAAGAAAGGGGGCTTACTGTGTTTCCATGTTTTGCTTTTTCTAAAGATCTTAGAGTACAAATCACAGAGAACACAGCTGTTCTCTACAGTTGTGACTTAAGATTTCATCCCATAGAATATGTGAGTATCATCATGTTATGCAAACCTCCTATTAGAAATAAAACATGCTCTGAGAAAAATGGCGGAGAAACCTGGAATAAATTCTTGAAGAGGACATGGCTTACTTTATGTGGGATTTTTTATATCATACACTGACAGAAATAAACAAGTCTGGGGTACTTGAGTGTACTTTCTTTTCTCTCTGCACATACACATCTTTGAATACTTAGTGAAGGCAACAGAATTACGTCCATCTACATCTAAGGTCTTGTTCTTTGTATTTAAACAAAAAATTAAATCAATTCACTGCTTTGCCCCCTCTCCCTCTTCTCCCCAAAATAATGAATGTTGGAAAGCATCAGGAACAGAATATCAAAGCTAGATTTCATAAAATCAGAATTAATAGTGAAATAAGATTAGAATGCAGTCTTATTTCTCAGTTGTTATATTCCCACTTCTACCTCTGCTACATAGTCTCTATTTTCTGCATTGTCCACTGTTCCAGAAAATGGTCATGTTTTAGAGATGTAAACAGATATCTCCATTTGCTCCTTCTCAAGCTTGCCTAAACCTTTTTGGCATACTTCCTTCACTTGCTTTCTGTGGGAAGCATGTATAAAATTTGTTAAAAATTGTATTGCAACACTACTAGATGTTTCATGTAAAATGAGCTGAGTGAACAACACTCTTTTACAGCAGCTCATGGAGGATTGATTCTTGCAGACCTTGTTTTCAGAAGACTTGGTTTTAACTTCTGTATAATGGAAGAAAGCGCTCTTTTACTAGAGGCAACAATTATGAAGAAAGTTGTCAAAAGCTGCTGAAAATATCTGGCAGTGTCTGCAGAAAGTCTGAAATGAGAAGTCTGGGTGTGAACTACTGCAGTGGTTCCAAGTTACCAGTGATACTGCTTTAAATATTTAAACTATTGTGACAAATTCGAAGCTGCATGTAAATATTTTATGAATGCTGTGGCTTAACAGGATTGTTGTGGTGTTTACTTCATGTATCTACAGACCATGTTTGTCAGGAAATTGGCTCTGTAAACAGGTATATTACAAACCTGATATTCATTTCTCAGAAACATTTCAGAATATTGCAGATCCATCAGTCTGTACATGAACTTGTGACATTCTTGTAGGCTGACTCACTTGGTTTAAGCAGGATCAGAAAACAGAGCAGAGAACAGAAAACTTGGATTAAAATAAAAGCATAAGCCTTCGTCAAAAAAAGCTGAAGTGTGACTTTGGGGATGTAGACTGGAATCCAGTCTCCAGAGGTAAGCAAGAGCTGCAACTTGGGAAATGTTTAATGTAATGTGGACATATATAGTGTCAGTAAATCTGTAGGTAAGAGAGTAACCCTTGGCTGCATCTCTTTCCTTATCAATGGAGAGTTATGGGCAGTTTTGGAATACAATACAGATAACTAATCCTAGATTTCTGCTCTTATTTGAAACTGTATCCTAAGAATAAAAGGATCCTGGATATATTATCTCAGACATAAACAATATGGACATTCATATCTCATTAATTGAATCTGACTGATACACACAGTTTTATAAAACTATCTTTTTTCCACCTTCTTCCGACCATTAAGCTTAAACAATATTTTGTTTCAAAGTTACTTTTCAGATCCCTGAATCTAGCATTTCTCACAACTCTCAAAGGGAAGATCCTCAGATACTAATTATGGTCAGGCCTGCTGAGTGATTAAGGCATCTAATCAGGCACTTGGAATAAGATTAAGCAAATTGCAGCTTTCTTGCTGAGAGAGGTGAATGCATCAGAAGCAATACATCGTGATTCAGAGGAACGGATAAGATAGACACCAAAGCAACAACTTGCTCTGCAGCTATGACAAGTATTTAACTATTTCATTTCTCATTGACCCCCTGCTTTTAGCTGCATTAATTAATGGAATAAAATAATAATTTAGGTGGGAAATTACTGCTGGGCATAATCTGGTCCAGCCCTCTCTCAAAGAGATGCCAGCTTGGCACAGATTTCTAAGCGCCTTGATCAGTTTCATTATGAATATTTCTAGGGAAGGAGAAGCCATATCCTTTCAGGGAATCTGTTGCAATATTTTATTATCCTTATATCTAATCAGAATTTCCCTTTTTGCAGCTTTATTTTTGCCTTTCATCAAATCACTGTGTGATGTCACCTGTATTGCTCTTTCCTCTGATCTTTTTCGATAAGCTTGTGTCTGGTGTCTCCTGAGTTCCCAGGCAATTCTTGAATTCAACTAACTTCTTTGCTCAAAATGCATCCTTTCCTCCTTGACTGTCCTTTCTAAAGAGCTCCTACTTATTCAGCGAAGCACTTCTGCTGCACAGGCTTCTCCACCATATCTGTGTCACTCAAGTGAGCTCATAGATCAGCAACTGTACATGGCCTTACCATTCTTCCTGCTGTTTTCCTCTGTTGTATGATACTTGGGGGAGTCTCCAGTGAAGCTGTTTGCATGATGGAAGCATGAGGACCTCCTTCATCATGCTGTTCATCAAGCCTTTCCCTGACTTCAACCTATGCATTCCTTCTTATCAGGCTTTGGTTGGCATCCTGCACTGATCATTGCTGGAGAACCACACTGATGGGTTGGCAAGCTTGTTAGCAGACATGCTCATGTGCCACTTTAACAGACATATCCATTCTCTACAGCTGAAATTACCTTAGTTAAAAAGACATAATTTATGAAGATCTATAATAGATTTTTTGAAGTAAAAGATTAAAAACTCTGTATGTAATGGGAAGGACTAGCAATGGGGGAACTTGAAACATATGAATAGGTGAACATTTATTAACATATGATTGGATCTTATTTTCCTGAATTAGTTATTTGCATAATTTCAGAAGATGTTTTTGTAAGATAAGATCAAATACTACCATGATATAATGGTCTCAGATACCTTGAAGAGATGCATTTTGTGTTGTTCTGTTTTCCATCTTCTGCCACTTTTCATGGTCCTATTTTCTCTATCTTCTCTTCAAACAGATGTAGGAGACAAACTATATATAAAACTAATGGGATTTAAAAGCTCTCCAGTATGTCTACTTGTGATACAAAATGAGATCCCTACAAGAACCTCCAGTGTTTTGTGGTTAAGTGCTATATGGAAATAGATCAAGATAGAAGTTTCATCCCTCTTTTATTAAATATGCAAATATCCACCAAATATCTGGTGACAAAGACTACTTCTGTGAAAGAAGAATTTTTATCCTCCATATTGTCAGCCTACAGCACACCTGATCAGAATGACATTTATAATTCTTTCTTCTGGAACCTCCTTGTGTATTATGTGAAACTACTAAATGTCATCACCAAATTAGGATCTCCCTTCTTCTATATGTGGATCCATCTCATTGAAACGTATGCATCTGTGACATGTTTTAGTTTTGGAGAAAACCAACATCCTCCTGAGGGACAAGTACCAAGCTCTTTACTCTCATGACCAGAGACAGTACTTGAGGAAAAGGAGGTTTAGGGATATTAGGATATTAGGAAAATGTTTTTCACCCATAGAGTGTTTGGGCACTGGAATAAGCTCCCCAGGAAAGTGGTCACAGCACCAAGCACTGAGTTCAAGTGTTTGCATCATGCTGTCAGGTACACAGTTTTATTCTTGGGGTGTTCAGGGTCAGGAGTTGAACTAAATGATCCTTGTGTGTCCCTTCCAACTCAGCATACACTATGATTCTGTGTTTCTATGAACATTCTACTGAAAATATGCTCAGCCACGCTGTTAGAAGTGAGGGTAGACACCTCCTCTGCAGAAACTGCTGTTTCTCCTCTCTCTGTTAACTTTGGGGATGAATCATCAGCAAACACTTGGATTGGAATGTGGACAGAATGACTGTAATGTTATATAAAGTGTGAAAGAAATTTGGTATTACAGAGACTGTATAATTATTACATTACTTCATCCTACTAAGGGTTTGTATATGTATATCTCATGAGACAGCTGGTTTCCTGTTTGCTTCTTTTTCTTTCAGCATGATAAAAGTGCCAGGCCTGTAATATAAAGATTACCGTGTGAAGAAGTAGACGAATCCCACTTAGTTTTGCTTTTTACTCCAAGTCAAGGTAATATCTTTCTGCTAATGAAGATGAAGAGGTAATTACATAACCTTCTCTGCTATAATCCATTGCTATGCATCTAGTATATTCAGCACCTAAGACAGAAACTCTACTGAGTCTCAGAGTGAGACACAAATACACTGGCCATGTCACCAGGGCACATGCTAGTGACTTGTAGTGTCTCATAAAATGGAAAGAAATAAAAAGTGCATATCTGTGGAGTAATAAAGTCATAACTTATAAGCGAATAAAAATTACGGAGGGAACCTTCCACTTACTGGGTGATAAAAAAGTGACTCCAGCTGCTGTTTCCCAGATGACATAACGTCATTTGTCTCACAAATACACTAAGACCAGATGAGCACCTGTTATGACAGGATATACCAAAAACAGGAGCAATACGAAGGCATCATGGCCTCTCTTTGCAAACACCCTGTGGGAAGGGAATATGGTGACCTTTTTGATCTGTGTTATTTGACTGTCAAGAAAGAATAGATGTTGCATCACATTACCCAGTAACACTTCTGACTAAAATCATTCAAATTCCACCTAAACCTAAAGAAAAAAAAATATAAAAGGAGATTGAAATCGGGGAGAAAATTGGAGGAAGATTTCTGTCGAAACTGCTGGGGTTGACTGATGAGTTGAACCTGCCTTCCCTCCCCTCTGGGGACGCTTGTGTTGAGTGAGAAATCAAGCTCTGCACACTGATTACTGCTTTAAGGACTAGAGCTTGCTTTTGCTTCATATATTTTAGTAGATTGTATTGGTTTAGAGTTTGTTGCTTTATATCGTTATTACATGGTCTTGAGCGTGTTTTTATAGCTAGACTCTATCACCAGTGACTGAACCCTTATTGACCTGTCACAATTCGCTTTAATTAAGAGAGCTGTTTTGTCAATTGTTAGAGAGAATCCTTTACAAAGGTGCTGACAGTTTTGTTGATGATGGAATAGCACGATGGAAAGGCTCACTGAGGGGTGTCCCTACTTTGTTTGTACAGGACAATCCCCCAGAAGGGCAACTGAACACACCTTTTGACTGATGAATCTGTTTGTTTTACAGGACACTGACAGATTGAGCGGGCATTAAAAAGTTTTGATTTCCTAGGGTTGCTGACAGATAAATAAACTACTAAGGGTTGAGAGAATTTCCCTTCTCAAAGGGTCAGGCAAACCTCCCCCTTTAATGTGACAATGTGGAAAGAAAGTCTCAATGAACAAGTCATACTTAGAATTCACAAGTGGAAAAAAGAAAAAGTCCTCTCACTTTACAAACATATATATCTTTTAACACTTTTCATAAAAGCACAACCCAAACTACATGTCTTAGCAGTGAATAATTTTTAACTGAAAGATTGTTCCTAGAGGTTTGCTTGCAATCCCACAAAATAAATGAGATTTTAAGAAATGATACACTCATATTTCCCTCTGTCATGGAAAATCAGACCAACTCTTGACAGCCCAGCCTGGTAATATCTGCAGGATTGTTTAAGCAGTCCTAAACTCTAAAAACGGTCTCAGAATTTTCTCTTTATTCAATGGGAACTTTTTTCTAACTACTTTTACTTCTCTTCTTTTATTTTGTCCAGTTGTGGTTTTCATCTGCTCTTCTGTTTTATTCACTATAGATAGATCTAAATACAAAAATGTTGTGGAGTGAAATATGTTCTTGTTTTTAAAACTTTTTTTTTTATTTTTCCCCTTTCCCTTCCCTGTGTGGAAGGGGTTCTTTCTGAGGGGAAGGGAGAGGGAAGGGGGTATTGGTTTTCGGGGGGATCGCTGGGGGTAGGGAGGGAGTTGCTTTCAAACCTTTTTTTTGTCTTTTTTAAAAAAAACAAAGTGGATGGATTCCAGATCCTTGCGAACACAGACCAGGGCTGGGGGTAGTACAAGCCAGTCTCCTGTGGCCGCACAGGAGCACAGCTCAGCCGGCACAGAGCAGTCCCACCCAGTCTCCAGCTTGCGGTGCTCAGCCGTGGTGGCAGGGGTTCACCCTGCGCAGCGGCAGCAGTGGCAGTGGCTCCTTCTCACCTGGCAGTGGTGTGGTGAGCGGCGGCTGCCAAGCGGTGATGCGATTCGTGCTGTCTAGCCCAGAGCCTGAGTGGCGGGCGTGGTGCACTGTTGGGGCATGGCGGCTCTCACTGGTCCCTGCCTGCCTGTGCGCAGGAATGTAGCACCGGCCAGAGACACCCGTGGCCCCCGTTGTTCAGGAAGCCAGAGGCTGCACCTGGCCACTTTGCCTGCCCCTGCAGGTGGTGGCAGCCCTCATAGTGGGTGGGGCCACCCCTGCGGTGGCACGTGGGGCAAGACCAGCCCCGAGGTGGTGCCACCGCGTGGAGCAGACCCAGGGTGGCAGAGTGCAAGGCCATGGGTGGCCTCAGGGCCCTCGGGGTGCTCCATGGCTCTGATGGGGGCAGTGGTGGCAGCTCCCCGTCCCAGCAGGCCGCAGCCATGAGGCATTTTGTTGGGAAAGCTGCCATGTTATCTCGTGGTGAAGTCTTGGGGAGGGCAAGGTACTCAACACCATTATCCAACTAGGAGGCTGCTTGCCCGGCAAGGGTGCCCTGAGAAAACACAAGAACAAGCACCCTATAAAACCAGCAGGTGCAGAAGTCCTGCCTCCTTTTGAGGTTTGTCTCTCATCCTTGCTGCATCTCAGCTCAAATCTTCTGCCTTCTCGGCTCTTTCCCACAGCCCGGGCAGCAGCATAGCTGGATCGACAGCAGAGGCAACACAGGGCTGAGGACCATGCTGCTCACTAGTTGTGATATCTCTTCCTCTGGAGCCCCTGGAATTTCTTTTCATTCCTTCTATTTTCCAGGAGCCCCAGAGCGGAATTAGTGCCATACATGGGCCAGCCTCCCTTCCTTCCCTTGCTCCACTAGCCCAGCAGCCAGCCCGGAGGAGGGTAGTTTGTCCTTTCTTGCATTTTTATTGTCGGATTTTGTTGTTGTTAAAATAAATCTTCTCATTGTTGTTACTCTATTTCAATCTGTCGCCACTTTATAACGCCCCCTACTGTCCAAACCAGGACAAGAAAAAGCCAGAAAAAATCAGTAGGAGTTGAAGAGAGATTTGATTATTGAGATCAGAGTATATACAACTTAAGGCTGATCTTCAAAAATCTTTCAGAATGAGTTGTCTGGTGGAAATATTACTTGTTAGTGTTTCTATCCCATTCATCATCCACTATGAATCTGCTACAGATTGTGAAGAACTTAAGGTAGGGATCATACAGCTTGGACTTTCTGTCCAGCAAAATACTCCTGGAATTTGAATGTGTCCGTTCAATGCTACTAGAGGACAAAAAGTTTTGTTATTCACCTTCATTATGATTCTGTAAGTTTAGAAAACAATTACATGAGAGGAAAAGCAAAAAAAAAAAAATTAAAATTTTCTCCCCCAAAATACACTTAACTGCAGAAAGGGGTTGATATACTCTGTTTTCTGATATGACTTATTCTAGGCTTTTTACTTGTATAAATTAAGAATGAAATGGCTAGAAAAATGTACTGGGTTTTTTTTGATGTTTGTTTTTTGGGTTCTTTTTTAATTTTTTGCCTGCTGTTTTTCAAATATCTGCCTAATTGAGCACAGCTGTGCCATGGCATGAAACTAACCAGGAAATGAGCATTTTTATAATTTCACATTTCCAAAGTACCTCTTAAACATCTTGTGTGAGAAACACAGCCACGATTCCTTTAGAGATCAACAACATTGAACCAAATTTATCATACTGAGGTGTCTCCTGAAGGCATTTAAAAACCATCCACTTTCAAGACAAATTCATAAAGGTTCCCTCAACTCTAACTATCTTGTAACATAAACAAAATGTGTGCAAAATAGAGACAAACTTTTACAGGCTGCTCCAAGAATGAATTTTTGGCTTTTCACTAGTCTACTTCCAGTGAAGGGTTCATATTCTTTATTTCATAACACTCATCGCTACATCAGTTTTCCATTTCGGACTGGGGTCAGTGGAAAAGTGTACAGACTTATGAAATACTGAGGTAATTCATTAAGTGTTGCTTTTTGTGAACATCCTGTTTGTGATTTCAGACTTGATCTTTTTATGTTGAAGGGCTGATTTGTCACTGAACTATATCCTCACAGGATGTATAACATAGTCTGACTAAGTGCACTGATATAAGTTTGTTGAATCATTCCTTTCTATAATAAAAAATTAATTTAGAAGTTGTTTTCCTTTCCAATTCATATTCAAAAAACCAGAAAGGAGGACATTGATTCCTGAATCAATATTAGTCTTAAGCAGGGTCAGAAATCTCACATGAGTGACTAGCTTGTATGGGAACAAACTGTTTATGATTCTTGTCTGAACCCTAGACCTGAGTTGAACCTCACCTGTCTGATACCAGAAAACCATTATTTCCTCCGAATTTGATCTTGATGTGAGCAGGCTCCTCCCAAACATCTCAATTCCCTCTATCTTAATTTTGTAGTTCTGTAGTGTTTCTCTCATGTCACTAATATTTCAGATTCCTTTCAAAGAAAGTAGACACTGGAATACAGGACACCTCTTCATGCTTTCATTAGGGGTCAAATGTCTCCTTGGGAGTTCTGGTTTTCCTTCTCCTTGAGTATAGTTAGATATCACTTTTGGGGGACTTTGAGCGCATTCAGGCTTCCATAACCTGACTTCTGCAGAGATTTAAGTCACAGTATATCTTTCACTAACCTATCATACTTAAATGTATCTTATTTACTTGAATTGAAGTCATACTAATAAAAATTGGCTTTCTGGACCAATTTTGAGATTATAGAGATAAATGAGACCAAGAGTCCCTTTAGCTACCAAGTGACACAAGCACTGCTCTGGGTAGGCCACTAAATGCACTGCTGCCTTATTAGTCTGTGTACTCCAAAACAAATACAGCTCTGAAATTGGAATGTACTTTTCAATCATCATCTAAGAAACAGAATAATGTCACTGGTGTGGAAAGGAATATGCTTTCAATACAGCATGTTTAGCTTACATCGCTGTATGCTAAACTACAACTGATTTTTAAATAGTCTTCATGCTTTTTTTGTTTTATTTCAGGTTCACTGTTCTGAACAGGATTTTTTTTCTTTTATTTTCATTAAGAAGAGTATATTGCCATTGTAGAAAGGCTTGATTTTTTGAAGCCTTTCAGTTATTCAAACGTGATTTTCATGACTCAGTCCGTAACACTATTTTAAGGTAGTATTTAAGGTCTAGAGATGACTATGATTAATACCTTCCTGGAATGGCCATGGAGGACATTAATTTATGTTTGTAACCAAAAATACAAGGGCTGGGTTAAAAGTAACCCCTGAATGTGAAGTGAACTGTCACAATAATTTTCCCCATTTAAGACACAGAGTTTTATCCTACAACCTCATATCTCACAACTATTAGTAATCCTGTGACATAAAATTAGAAATATATTTTATTTTTCTATTATCCTTATTACTCCTTATTTTTTCATTATTTTTCCTCAGTGTTATTTCTGAGACCCAAACCAAATAAATTACAGTTCATAAATAAATAAACAGAACCATATATGGAACTTCAAAAGTTAAAAAAGAAAACCTCTGTTAATGTTGGTACTTCTCAAGGAAAAGAAGTGTTTTTTAGTTTCTAATGAAACTTATTTTCCTATGAGACATTTTAGTTACAAATAATGTCAGCTAAGTATCAAAATATTATAAACTTTCATTATTTTTACAACCTTGAAATTAAGGTTTCATTTTTTAGTTAATGCAACAGCATAAAATTCTAAATTGATGCATCTGTATCTGACCCAATGACCCTCCAAACTCTCTCCAAAGACCACTAGGCTTTTCATAATGACCATCTTTAAACTCATTTTAGACAGAAACGGACAATAACTTTCACTGTTGTATGACCTTGTTAACAGTGTTTCCTGCCTGATCACCAACTGACAGAATCTTTCTGTGGATATTTTAAGACTCATAAGGTGTTCCAACTTTAATTAAAAATTTTAATTAATATACCACGATTTGAATTTCTTCTGTTTCCTCTAATCTTGTGCATGAGATATCTTAAAAACCTGTTACTTGTACCTAAGAGAGGTTTCCTGCAGAGGGGCTACGGGTCCAGGCAAATAATTACAATTATGGAAGGGTCTCAGTATTTCTCAAGGCTAAATCCAAATTAATTATTAACTTTTTAATACAGTTTGCTTTTCTGCTGTGAATACTTTATAATGCAAACTTTCAGTCGAGTCCTATGGTGCTTGTACAGTCTAGTGGCTAGGGAATATACATACTTGAGATTTTGACTTGGAGTTTTTTTGTTCTTTTTTAAGTATATATATGTTTTTATTAGTCTAGATATTACTAGCTACCTTCTTTATACCTAAACCAGCGCATATTGTCTCAATTTTTTTGCCCATTTTGAAGAACACTTTTCATCTTAAAAATGTCCCGCCTCCATTTACTGCACGCTGATCTGAGTGTTGCAATGACAGTTTCTCATACCTTAAACTTTGAGAGTGTTGTGCATTGTATTGGCCACCAGACCAAAAAAAACCCCATAAGAATGGGATAATAAAATGAAATTTAAAAGAAACATTTTTTTATTTTGGAAAATAAAATAGAAAGTTATGGAATTATAAAATGTTTCTTAGAATAGGCAAGTCAGATTAAGAAATTATTTTTAATTATTAGAGGTTTTCTGCTTATGGCTGTCAAATAATTTAACACATCTAAGGAGGGGTAGCAGTCAAATTAATACAGCTTAACATTAATATAGTACTTCAAAGCTTTTAGAAAAGGGAATTACTTGAGTTCAGTGTGTAATTCTCAAGAAATTATTGTCTCAGCATGTAGAGCTTTTTCTTTCTGTTCTCAGACTATTCATAGACAAATTTTAGTGCATTTATTACTCATGAACTTGTGATAATTTTTGTACCAATGGCATTGAAATGTATCTATTTTCTTATTTCCAATATCCTATAACAGAAATCAGTGATGCTGATCATGGAGCTGTGCCTCTATTTTGTAACTCTTCACCACAGGTAAACTTCGAGGAAGTCCTTTTAGCTTCGAATCTATGAGGAAGAAATATCAAACAAGGAGGGCTTTTTTAATTACTATTATTTTAGTGAGAAGGTTTTATTTCTGGTTTGTTTGCCCTCTCATCCTCTTCTTTTCCTTATCATGAGTTACTTATCATAAGTAATTCTGATTTGTGTGCTTCTGGGTGACAAGGAGGTATGGATTTTTTTGTCAATTCATGCTTAGTTATTTGGTGCCATTTTGTATAGAAGTTGCCAAATTAATGCATGGAGATGTTAATTTGCTTTTTTGGCACTAGGCAAGATGTCTGGACTCCCAGGTAGCCACATGTCCAGCTACATGCTCTTTTTCTCCTGATTCAGTCTGAGATATCATCCGCATGACTTTGCAGAAATAACTAGAGTACTTCCCTGTTTTCCATATCTAAAGTCAGCTCTAGTATTAGCTAACAGCCTTGTAAAAACTGAGGCTTTGTGCCTCTCCTAGGCCAGGCAACCTGATATCAGGACTGAAGGAGCAGCACACAACCTCTGTCTCTCCAGAGCAGTTGTGGAGATACAGCAGGATGCACAAGCAGGGAAGTACCTTCCTTAGGACTCTTTGAGCTTGGAGGGAATTTGCAGGTTCAACAAAAACTCCATAAAATAGATTTGGAAAGGGGGGTAAAGGGAGGTGAAAAGACGCTAAGTAAAGAACTTGCAAATCCAACTGGTGAATGAGTCCTCACAATAATTCTTATAGATTTAAGTGAGTGGCCTCTCTGGTGTTACAAATGTGACAGGTATGCTGACAAACAGAGAAATTAATCACAGGGAAGACAATGTTTATGGAGGTCTGCAATAAGAAGCAAAGTCAACGATTGTTTAGGTGATTCTTTTGGGATCACCTGCTTTAACTCATGCTAGTTTCAGTTTGCTTTCCTAATGTAAAAAAGAGCAGAAATGCCAAAATTGGAGTATTTCTGATTAAATGATTGGCCCAAGGTCATAGAAAGTCTGAAAAACAAATACATTACTGGAAACATCAGAGGTCTTTGTTTTGCCACATAAATTAAACAACCTATTTTGGCAGTAAAGGGTATGACTACTAAACTAATCCCAGCACTTTTCTTCTTTAAACAGTCTTAGTCTTAGAGAGAATCAGGGCTAGCAATTCATGATATAAAGGTTTTCATAACACTCTGTATTGGGTGTGGGTGGCAAGCTATTGTTAGCAGGGAGATTTCTGTAAGAAGTTTCCAGAAGCTTCACCAATATGCAGCAGAGCCAATAACAGCTGGTTACAGGATGGACCAAGGCCAAGCCAATCAGGAATGATAGTAGCACCTCTGTAATAACATATTTAGGAAGGAAAAAGTTATTGTGCAGAGGTAATTGCGGCCAGAGAAGAGCAGTGAGAATATGCGAGAGGAACAATTCTGTAGACACCAACGTCAGTGGAGAAGGAGGGGCAGGAGGTGCTCCAGCCACCACAGCTGATTCCCCTGCAACCCATGTTGAATACCATGGTGGAGCAGGTTGTCTTCCTGCAGCCCATGGAGAACCACGGAAGTGCAGAAATCCTGCAGTCCATGGAATAAATCCATGCTGTAGCAGGTGTATACATGAAAGGAGGCTGTGAACTTGCAGGAAGTCTGTGCTGGAGCAGGGTCCTGGCAAGGATCTGCTGGCCTGTAGAGAGAAGAGCCAATGCTAAAACAGGTTTCCTGGTAGGGCCTGTGACGCTGTGGGAGACATACACTAGAGCAGACTGTGCCTGAAGCGCTACACCCTGTGGAAAAATGACCCATGTTGCAGAAATTCTTGTGGAACTGTCACACATGTGATGGAGTCACACTGGAGAAGTTTGTGGAGGACTGTCTCCCATGGGAGGGACAGCACAATGGATAGCGGAAGTAGTCTTCCCCTGAGCAGCAGCAGGAACATGTGATGAACTGACCATAACTCCTATTCCCTGCCTCCCTGGGTCACTGGGGGCAGGAGGTAGAGCCCAGGAAGGAGGGAGGAGTAGAGGGAAGATGCTTTTAAGATTTATTTTGTTGTTTTATTGTGATTTATTGTTCTGCTCTGATTTTATTACTAATAAATTCAAATAATATCCCTAAGTTGAGTCTGTTTTGCCTGTGATAGTAATCAGTGAGTGATCTCTTCCAGTCCTTAACTCATGAACCTCTTGTTATATTTTCTCTCCCTTGTCCAGTTGCAGAGGGGAGTGAGAGAGCAGCTGACATCCAGCCAGGGCCAACCTACTATGCACTCATTGTGGAAATGACTGACAATCCCAAGATGGAGAAAAACAGACCTCAGCATTGATCAGAGTTATATGAATGGAGCATTGGGAGGTATCATGGTGTAAATTCCAAGATAATAGAAGGTGGGTATAAAAGGAAAATGTGCAGAAAACATCAGAGATTTGTTTTTCATAAGGATAGATGGATCACTAATTTAAGGCATTGCTGTGTGAAGTTTAACCCTTTGATATGATTTACAAATAAAGCTAAGGCTGATAACTCACTGAATGTCTTCCAATGAAACACACTTCTCTTCCTCTCTTTTTTTTTTTT
>VYZS01086629.1:2578-15903 GCA_013400695.1 Neodrepanis coruscans | reverse complement strand
TTGTTATGGTGAAGTTGTTCTTTTTTACAAAAGCTGTGAAAAGCCATTTGGGCAACCATTAGAATTGTTTATGTGTTTATTTTTGACCTGTTAGTTTATTAGTAAAAATTAATTTTTTAATTAGTATTCATAAATCACAAGTGTGTCCATCATTTCTGATAAAAAAATAGAATAGGACACAGTGAAACTATTAATCCAACCTTTATGCTTAGCTTTTCAAGGATTTGATATGTCTCAACCTGTCACTAAAGCAGCACGTGTGGATCTTGGAAGTGGATTTACTTCACCTGTGCTGTCATCTTCATCAGTTCTCTAAGTAGCAGTCCACAGAACACTGCTGTGATATTTATAAAGCTCTCCAGATTCATTAAATCTGTTTTCAGCAACTATGCATGTAATTATGAAGTTCAAAGAGTGCACTAGTTTTACTAAAGAAATACATTCTTTTAGGCTGTCACAGTGATGTCCTTTTGGGAATTTTCTGTTTAATTAAAAGATTACATGTAACATAGGAAGCATATGGCTAAACTGTGCATTCTCCTGGGCTGCATGATCACAGAGACAATGAAAAAAGTGCCACTGTTAAGCAACACATGTTGTATGTGTGCTTTTTGGAGAAGCTGCATTAATCTTACATTTGAATCACAGATATGATATGTGAGTATGAGTGGGAGGGGAACCAAATCAAGGTAAAACTCAATAGTTGTGCCTTTATCAACTCAGAATTAAATGAGAAAAAATAGAAATAAAATTATCTGTGAAAGATGGCACATATGGTAACCACATGGCTAAAGAACATGAGCTGACATGTTGCATCAGATCTTGCTAAGCATTTTTTTGGGAGAGTTTGTTCTCTTTTTGAACACCTCATGGTTCTTTTACTAAATATTTTTTGCAAAGTCAAAACCTGAAATTTCAAACTGGGACAAATAAACAATATAAAATTTATTACTTTGCTGTAAATTGTTTGTTTTGTTTTGTTATTTGTTTTTTTTTATTTTAAGAGAATATATATTTTGAAACAGCTACCCAAATTCATTGACATCAAACTGTAAGACTTTTAAAATCTATAAATATCAAAACTGGAGCAAATTTAACTTTTTTTAAGATCTTTTTTAATTCAGTTTGGTTTTAGGTATCTTGTGAGTACTCTCAGATGATAAAATCTATGGATATATAAATTACAAAGAAATAGACCAGCCAAAACACTGCAAAATTAACATAGCCCCCTACCTTGAAGAAATTAGCAAAGCAATTGAAATCCTGAAGAATCCTAAGGCTCCTGGATCCAGTAGACACATTTAATTTGGGATACATGAATCATATTTAAATATGGAGTTATACAAATTCTTTAGCAACATATGGAAAGCTGAATGGTAATTATAGTTCATTACTATCTACATCAGTAAAGGCAACAATTCAGACTTGGCAGTTACCTCTCACATCAGCATGCATGATGCCTGGCAGCCTAAGCAAACATAAGATTTCATCACTTGCTGCACAACTCCATCAGCTGTAAACTATCTAAGTGGCTGTGTGATCTGAGGTACAAATAAAGTACAGATGATGGCCTATTTGTAGTTAGCAGTTGCAGGGCAAACAGCACTGGATTCCTAATACTGTCCTCAGTACATGGAGGAAACCATTAAATGTTATCAGGAGAACTGGAATCTTTCTATTGTCACCTAATCTGTAATTCTAGCCAATCCCTAATTTAATACAATCATAAATGACACTCATGTGACCAAATACCAAGAACTCTGTGGTGTAGAATCAGTCAACATGGAACTGCTGGTACAAGTCCACAGGATGGCCATGAGGTTGATAAGAGGTCTTGAGCACTTCTCTTATAAAGACAGGCTGCGAAAATTGTGACTGTTCAGCCTGGACAAGAGAAGGTTGAGTGGAAACTTCACAGCAGCCTTCCAGTATCTGACGTGGTCCTACAGAGAAGCCTGAGAGGAACTCTAGTGACAGGAGAAGGAATAATGAGTACAAATTGAAAGAGGGGAAATTTAGGGTGGATATTAGGATGAAATTCTTTTTCTGTGAGATCAGTGGGATATTGGAACAGGTTGCCAGGGAGATGGATGTCTCAACCTTAGCAGTGTTCAAAATTGGGTTGAATGGGGCTTGGAGCAACCGGCTCTAACAGGAGGTGTCCCTGCCCATGACAGGGGTGGTTGGTACTAGATTGCNAGCAACATATGGAAAGCTGAATGGTAATTATAGTTCATTACTATCTACATCAGTAAAGGCAACAATTCAGACTTGGCAGTTACCTCTCACATCAGCATGCATGATGCCTGGCAGCCTAAGCAAACATAAGATTTCATCACTTGCTGCACAACTCCATCAGCTGTAAACTATCTAAGTGGCTGTGTGATCTGAGGTACAAATAAAGTACAGATGATGGCCTATTTGTAGTTAGCAGTTGCAGGGCAAACAGCACTGGATTCCTAATACTGTCCTCAGTACATGGAGGAAACCATTAAATGTTATCAGGAGAACTGGAATCTTTCTATTGTCACCTAATCTGTAATTCTAGCCAATCCCTAATTTAATACAATCATAAATGACACTCATGTGACCAAATACCAAGAACTCTGTGGTGTAGAATCAGTCAACATGGAACTGCTGGTACAAGTCCACAGGATGGCCATGAGGTTGATAAGAGGTCTTGAGCACTTCTCTTATAAAGACAGGCTGCGAAAATTGTGACTGTTCAGCCTGGACAAGAGAAGGTTGAGTGGAAACTTCACAGCAGCCTTCCAGTATCTGACGTGGTCCTACAGAGAAGCCTGAGAGGAACTCTAGTGACAGGAGAAGGAATAATGAGTACAAATTGAAAGAGGGGAAATTTAGGGTGGATATTAGGATGAAATTCTTTTTCTGTGAGATCAGTGGGATATTGGAACAGGTTGCCAGGGAGATGGATGTCTCAACCTTAGCAGTGTTCAAAATTGGGTTGAATGGGGCTTGGAGCAACCGGCTCTAACAGGAGGTGTCCCTGCCCATGACAGGGGTGGTTGGTACTAGATTGCTTCCAACCCTTAACATTTTATGAATCTATGATTTTATGAATATAGTCATTGGAGGTGAGGGTGATGTCTTCCTAACCTGCTATATACATCATTTTAAGGATATAATGAATAATATTTCATCTTAACTGACTACATTTATTTTACAAAATTTTACTGTTAAAGAAACATAAATTGTCTCTTATGATGTGTATCTTTGGTCATCATACACATATTTTTGCATACTCCTACTACCTGTGATATGAAACACACAATTGTGTGACAATTCAAAAGCTATGACCTGTTAATCAGATCCCAACGTGAGTTCCAGAACTCAGTTCTGGAATGCAGATACACTTGTAGTTATCTGGAAACCTGATAACAACAAAATTTTGAAGGATGCTTATTCATCCAGTAGTTTACAGATAGCATTAGCAGAACTTGCATATCTTTTGGATTTAGAAGCAAATCAGAATCAAACTTCAAACCAGATTAAACATTTTAAAAACCTTTTGCTGTTGGGGTGCGTACAATAGATTTGCTATCAAGAGTGTATGGGGATCCTAGACACCTGTATTTTTTGTGTTCCCTATTGCATATTAGATGGTAGAGCTTACATTCATGAAGGAAAACTGAATTCACACTCACTGTAGGAGAATCTTGGTGGGATAGTCATACATGTAGAGCACTAAAATGTACCATTGCTGCATGACTGAGAAACAGAACACAGAACTAAAGGAAACATGTGAAGATTGCTGCTTGAAAACACAAGTCCTAACAAAAGTAATATAAAATGAGAGTCAGTACCTGGGAAACGACAGCATGTAGACCCAACCAGCACAGATAAGACAGACTTGAAGGAGCTAATGCTGAAAATCAAAATCAAGAAAGAGTGGTGAAACTCATTTTACAGCTGGTAAGGATTTCAAAGAAAAACAACTCCAGTAGCTTTTTCATGTGTTTTCCTGTGTTTGCATGCTAACTCAACAGATGGTTAAAGGACTGGTGTAATACAAACAACAAAATTGGAGATTAAACACTATTAAGAAAATACAAGGTGAGGGAATTTAGTGATTTTATGTCAGATTACAGAAAAAATGGCCATTATTTTGTAAAAGATCTTTTATCTTTCCCCAACTCACGCTACCTATGCATAGCTCAAGTCACTCTATGCCCATCTCTCAAAGCTTCAAGCTCACCAGTGAAATTTCACACTTCAGGATGCACAAAACCTGTACCTTTAACTGCATTACAGCATTTAGGTTGTTCATCTAAATAAATTATCTATCAAACTACATTAAAAATTGTAACAAATTGTTATATATTGTAATGAGTTTATATGTTGCTGTGGCATATATCATACAATCTGGATGTTGTCATCAATATGATGATAACAAATAAGAATAACAAAAACATTATTCAATGAGGTTTACAAAGATTTTAGTGGGAGAGACCTCACAATTGCCAAAGAATGAGCTGTCCCTTTCAAGAGAAACTGAAGTAAGGAGAGCTCTAAAGAGGGGCAAAAGTTTCATCAGCCTCAGAAGTCCCAGTGTCCTCTGACTACAAATGTAGTTGATTAGAAAAAATAATTAATTTTATTAATTGCCTATTTTTAATAATGTATTAAAGTTACAGTAGCCACTCTGTCATTAATTGCAGCGAATAATGTAAATGGCAAGTTTGGTTTTCAATAAATCATACATTTCTATGGAGGAGGGTACATATTTGAAAAAATTCTGACCTATTCAATTTGGTCAATGTATTTGGATTCACATCATAGCTGCTTGTTCTTCAAGCAATATATTTTTCTACATGTGGACATTCTATGTTATAGATGGTTATTAATAGCAAGTCATTAATCTCTGGTGCTCAACAATTATTTCAACCCAGAAGATTCACTTTGCCCTTCAAAAGCCACACTTTCTCTCAATAATAAACATCCAAAATAACTGTGTAATTGAATGAAATGCAAAGGAATTATTTATGTAATGGAGACATCTTGTTCTCATAAATTATTGAATAAGAAATAGCTGAAAACCTGTTGAATTTTCCTAGGGCAGTGCTGACTTTATCAACTTGATACATGATTTATGAAAGCAGAAGCATCATGGTAAAAATTATAAGAGAACCTGGCTTGCATATTAATAAAGAATCTTCAGTGGAAGCAATATTTAGAAGTTATAAATTAGTTCAAGCAATTCTCAGTTTTGTCATTGATGTTCATTTTTTTCAGTGTTTCAGGCATAAAATTCCAGGTAACTTTTCTCCCAAAGCTGGTATTGAAAAATAAAACAACTCGAAAAAGAGAACTGCTGAAAGCTAGGCTTTTTCTATACTTTTTGGGGGGTTCAGGATGCCAAAAAGTTATGCTAGGCTCCATGAGAACGTTTGCCTTTCATTCTTATTTCTCCTTAATTTCATCCACAGAAATGCTTTCTGTAAGCAATCACAATACCATCCGAAACAATGACTTGATAAAATGTTCCAAGCTAAGCAAAACCAAATGTAGCTCTCAAAATACGTAAGTATTGGGACATCAGCATTTGGATCTGTTCAAATTAAATTTAAAACAGTACAGTATTAGAAGAGTAGCAAGACATTTAAAATTTAATATATTTAATATTTATAAACCCTCTTGGCTTATGAACCCTTTGGTTTTCAGAACACTGTATTTCACTGAATATTTTACCAGTATCCTTCAATGTTCTTGCTTATCTGTCTTGGAAGGAAAATCCCTGCGCTAATGCACAACATAAAATATTTCTGTTCAGGAATTCATACCGCAGTAACCTATAACTTTAATGATTTAAGAGCAAGTTCTAAAGAAATAACAAAACCCTCTTAATTTTAGAAAAAACTTCAGATATTACAAGTAGAACTTTGTGACTTGTACTGGTTTGGACACTAAAGGGCATTACTAAAGACAAGAGACGTAACAGAGAAGAAAGCAACACAGTACTTTATTGAATGTATTAAATATAAAATGTGGAAACCACTAACAAATAGTAACCTGACAGTGATAACCAAAAAAGAAATAACTCATTTGCTGCTCTTGGCCAGCTGCTGGGTTTTGGAGGGAGAGGAAGGAATGCTGCTACGTGGGCAGAGCTAGGAAGGTGATGTGGCAGGGTTGCACTCTGGAACTGCTGGAAAATCAGAAGAGAGTGAAGAGAAACCCTGGAGGACCCAAGGGGAAGAGATACCACAGTTCTATACCTGCTGTGTGGAGCCATGTGGTCCTCTGCTGCCACTGCCTGAGCTCTGGTCATGCCGTGCTGCTTCCTGTGCTAAGGGAGAGCTGAGAGAGGGAGAGACGACTTCCATTGCTGCTCCTTTTATAGGGCATCTGTTCTCATATTTTCCTGGATTCTTCTTCTGGGGTGCGCCGCTTTCTTATTGGTCAGTAGCCTGACTCGGTGGGCACTGGGCACCGCCCCTTCTGTGGACCTCACCATGAGGGCAAAATGGCAGCTGCTGCCAAAAATGCCCACAGCAGGGCTTGCCACGCCACCAGCCACTTCTACCAGCATCTCCAGTGCTGCAGGGACCTCGGAGGAACCTGGGGTGCCACCTGCGGGGAACCCACTGCCACAGGACCACCCTGTGCCACTGGCCCGGGGCTCACCCCTGCTCACCCGCTCAGCATTGGGGACCGGTCACCAGCAGTGCTGCCCCATCACTGCTTCCATCGTGCCCAGGCCGTGCTGTGTCCAGCGACAGCATGAGCCTGGCAGCAGGAAGCTGGCAGGAGCTAGCATGGCACACTCTGAGCTGCGGCAAGGGAAGCAGCTGACACCCCGCTGCCACTCAGTTCCTGCCACCGCTGCTTGCCTGGGACCGCACCCACAAGGAGCGGAGGGGCTGCTGGCAAGCCCTCCCCGAGCAGCACTGGATGGGCAGATGGTGCCACTATTTGGCTCTTGCTCCCCACCAGCACGCTGTGTCAGCCTGGCACGCATCCTCTTCCGTGCCCATGGGCAAGGGTGCCCACGATGCGCCGAGCAACCAACACACGAGTGGGTACGCCTCTGCCAGGGACCCGCTCTCCACTGCTTCCAGCCCCAGCCTGGGCCATGGGCCAGGGCAGGGATGGCAGGGGTGACTCCCAGTGGTGGCCTGCCACACCATGGCAGCAGGCATGGGTTGGACTGGCCCTGCACGCGGCCCTTCTGTGCCCCACACTCACGGCCCACTCTGGGGCTGTGCATGGCCCAGGGGGCTCCACGCTGCACCGCCACCCAGCAGCCACTCCAGATGGGAGCAGATTCTCCTGCACACTGTGAGCCGCCAGGGTCCATCCATTTTCCTTACTGCATTCTGTCATGAAAACATATAAAAAAAGTTTTAAAAGACACACCCTCCCCCATTTCCCCGGATAACCTACACCCTCTCCCTAACCCCTAACATGACTGCAGTCTGGTTATTTTCTACTGGCAAAAGTAATTTGGAGGTAAGTGATATTGACTGGTCTTTTCAACAGGTATTCGTTCTTTCTGGACATATGTCTGGTACTCTGTATATATTACTATAAGAGGAAATGTATTTCTTTTTTTTAAAGAATAGTACTGTACAAGGTCAAATACCATTTGGTTTTCAGGGTTGCATAGGTGAGAAAATATAAGAAGAAGTAGTTCATCCTATTGCTCTAACTGTACTTGGAGCTCAATGGTAATGTTTTGCCTAACACTTAGTTATACTGGACATAAATCCAGCTGAAAGATGATGAACTGGAGAAAACAAAGGCTGGTGAAGAGGATGGATTTCCTAGGGGCTTTTATTTGGGAAATCCGTATGATTAGTAACAAAAGCTCACAACCTAGCTTTGGCCATGAACAAACACTTGCTATTAGATGATTGAAGAAAACTACGATATTCTTTCCCCATCCAGGCATTTTCAAGAGGTAGCATTTGTTCCTTACAGCTGTGAACTTTGCTACTCACTGTGATACACCCTATCAGCAGATTTCAAAACCTACATTGAGCCATACGATGTAGGGGCTCAGGAGAACAGTTTTCTGTCCTATGCTTCTTGAACAGAGTACCTGGGAGAACAGAAAAGAGACTGGATTCATGGTACTAGAGAGCTCAGTTTTGTCTGTCAAGAAAGGCAATAATCCCTTGAATATGAATTTGTATAAAAGGGGGCATTTCTTACTAGCACTGCAGCATTTAATAGAGGTGTTTGAACTAGACTCCTGTAATGTACAAAACCAAAGTTCTGTGAGCAAGTTACTCTCAGTAGAGGCTTTTTGACTCTTCAATTTGCCGTCTATAGATCTAACAGACTTTTAAGAGCTACAAATGGTCTGAGGCTCATTTAGGGGAAAAACAGAAGATATGTTTCTAGTTATGGTAAAATATCTTCAGTTGAAATTTTTTTTTTTTTCCATATAGTAGCTTGCTGAAATTCTAATGTTTCTAGGTGGTCTGTCTGCAAGAAATAAAAAGAAAGGCCAAGGAATGATTCATTACCATTTTTGTGAGCAAACTTTTGGGATACATTTTCTGTGTAGAGAAACACAAATAAAATAATTGCAGGTGCTTCTTGCAACTTCATATTGGATTTACCACTAAATAATTTTGCTAAGTGATAACACAGTAAATACTGAGACATTTCAAACTGAGTTACTAATTGGCCATGTTATGCTCACAGTTTGCCTGCATAAAAATATATAGCTTAGATAAAAGGATTCAGGCTTTATTTAATGACTATAATGTGTTATAACTGTATTACTTTCTAATCAGTAAATAAAAAGATAAATATTTAAGGCTTTGAATATGGACATTTCTATAAAGCAAGACAAACAATTAACTGAATGAATCAAAGCCCTGCACACAGTGCATCAGCAGCAGTGGGGTAAACAGAAATGAGGTTTTTCTGCATTAGCAAAGGGGAACCCTCACTTTTCTGTGCCCCAGCTCTTCCCTGCACTGCTGTCAGTGTGACAGCCTTAAGGGCAAGTGGAACTCGATATTGACATCTTTATTTAGTGATAAGAACAACACTGTTGAGGAAGGAACTTCATTTAATGGTAGTTTTTTATCTGGAGCAAAGAGAACTAAGGGAGGGACTGTGAAGCCTTACAGGTAGCAAACAGAGAAGCCATGAAAAAATGAAAAGTTTGAGAATTTATCAGGAAAGAAGGGAAGTTAGCATTCCATTCATCTGGAAGAGACGGAAGTGGAATATTTCAAGGTGCATAAATTGCTATGAGCTCTTCAGTGGGGCTGGGATGGTGAGGTTGGTGTGTTTTGTTTCTGTCCTACCTACTACTTGTGGCAGCTAAACTATGAAGGATTTACACACCCTGAATGCTGAGCTGAAAAATAAATGAGCAGATGGGTAGGCCATTTGGTATGGAGTTTGAAGTAACAAGGAGAAGAAATACCTGGAGTCTTTGGTCAATTTGATAAAGACACTCAACCCTTTGCCTTTCTGCAGATTCAGCTGAACTTCAGAATGAGGATCCTACTTGACCTAGATCAAATTATTTTTAGTTTCATAGAACAAAATATCCTGAAGGATGAGGCTGATCTACTGTAGTTTTCCTAAAGAAAATGCTCTTTATTTTAGTGATAATTTCCTTATTTTCTTGATTCTTTACCACCTAAAAACGTGATAAAATAACAATAAGTATAGCATCTAGCCATGAACAGGGCTTTTCCATACTAAAGTGAATGAATGAAAATACCTGCACAATATTTACTGCTGCTGAGCTAAGTCCAGCAGCATGAGTGATTGGTTGCTTAAAAATATAGATTAATTGATAGATTAAAATTATAGTTTTATTTGGTGATTTGTATCATGAACATAATGGAAAAAAACCCATAAATTCTTTATATCTTGGTTTTCTATAGCTCTTGTCTTTGATAATTCAATTCTCTCTTATGAATGAAATGAGAGCCTAATATTCATATTTGTGTTGCCAACCCTATGGTTAAGTTTACATAGAAAACCCATATGTTGCGCTGACTCCTAAAGAGAGTTCTTCATGAAATGTAATAAGTATATAAAAGATAAACTATTTGCAGAATAATTTTTACTCTTAGCAAGAAATGGTTACTTTTCTAGTCCTTAATTGTTGCTTTGTAAGTCAAAGCTGGTATAAAATAGAGCAAGATACTGCAGTTAACTGAAGTTATAGCATGTTGTGTTTTAATTAATAATCTTATAAAATATAAATTAGCATGGTTAACAAATCACTTGAAATCTAATTAACTTGCCTTAGCTATCTTGTTAAGTTCCTGTAATGCTAAAATATTTTTACAAGGTTAACATATTAACAAGATTGTGATTATGCATTTCTCCTCATTTAATTATGTGGCAAAACTAACTTTGTCCTTAGATGAGCATTAAGCATCAATTCGAAGAGCTATCCTTCAGTAAATCATTTGATTGCTGATATACAAAATCTGATTTAATTACAAATTCATTATTAAGGCTTTTAGGCTTAATGTTAGTTTCATATTTTACTGTCGTGGTACATAAAGACTCTTAAATACCTTTTAGATGTCTTTAATGAAGGAGGTAAATAGTTGAGGAAGAAAGGACACATGGTTACCTTTCATATCTTGGCATTTTGTGACAATCATGTCTGCAGCTGCTGGTAGATCTAATCTCTCATTATTAAGGAAAGGTTTGTACTCCTATAAAGCATGAGTAGGAATAGTGTGTTTTGTTCCTGGAAATCTTTTCCTATAGACTTTGTATGAACCAGTGGTCATAACTGCACTGTTCTTGTCTAGCTGAAATGTTTTTTAAAACATAAAAAATGTTCTTATGTGACTATTGAGAATCTTCATATAAGAGAAGTGATTCTGAAATAGTGAAGTATCATATGTATGTCCTTCATAAAGTAATCATCTTAAGGATCTAAGTTAAACAAGCAAGAGTTGTGTAAAAAGGTCTTTGTTACTTCCTTCTCCCACTGTGAGGCTGATTACAAAGGGGTATTCTGCTGTGTCACTAAAATTTAACAGGATTTGTGTAGCTCTGAGATTAGAAATGGTAGACCTCATTGTAGGGGTAAATAAAATATTTCAGAAGACTTATTTCGTGGAGATGAAAGCTTATGTTTGCTCAGAGGAATTTTCCCAAATGAAAAGGGGCCATCCATCCCAACAACGTCGTGTTTGTTTTTCTCTCCTCCTGTATTCCTGAGAGGCTCTCCCTGCTATGAGAAGAAGGTAAGTTCTTGAAGACATGCTTGAAGGCCTCCACAGAAGGAGCCTAGGGATGATAAGAAATAAAAGAATGAATGGGAAAAATGTTTCATAGTTTTATTTTTTGCATGCTTACATTTAGGTTTTCAGTGAGAAAACGTGTTGAGCTTTTTCTAGTTTAATGAAGGACATTATTACGTAACTGGTCCCAAGCTAACTATTTAATAAAAACTATCATCTAAAGCTAAATGAATTTTCCATTAGAAATTATACATTTTCTGAAATTCCTCATAATGGTTATTTCTGTTTTCATATAAATCCCAAACATTTCTGTATCTTACAAAAAAACCTCATAAATGCATAAAGAATAACATTATTCTCAAATTTTATTTTAAGGGCCAGCAAAATTAAAATGCACAGAAAATTATTGCAGTTATGTGTGCTTTTATATAAGTAACTGTAAGATGCAAATAACAAGATAAAAATAAGCTCATAAACTATAAATCTTCATTATTACTGCATAGTAAAATTACTATGTATAATTCTTGTGCAGTTTATCTAGAAAACCTGATTAAGATATACTGCAAAATGAAATGGCTGGTGCCTAAAAATTTGTGGGATTATATGGGGACACATGACCTAAATTCCTACTGATTTTCACAAAGAAATTGAAATGGGTGTTAATTGACTCTTGTCATTGCTGTGGTTCTACGAAAACAAGTCACAAGTATATGTTGCAGTTAATACCTGTGCTTGCAGCCATGCATGACATACAAGTACAGGTACTAGTTTCACTAGGACAAAAGCTTGACCTTTTGAAAAGCACGTTTAGCCCTGAACAAACTAAGTTTTAATATAAGTCATGGATGAAGATCTGTATGACAGCTGTAACAGATGACTGGATCCTCCTTATCTTCCAAACATTATGGTGTAGCAGTTCAGTACAGTAATGACATGCTGATCATTTTGATGACTCTAGGGATATTATTTTAGTAGAGAAAGGTGGGTCTTTTCTCCTACACAAAGAATATCAATTCTAAGGATTTCTCATTATACTTTTCAGAATGGGGGAACTGACATGAAACATCCCTCATGAAACACACTCATGAGTCATGCACGGTATCTTTGACTAGACATATTTTATTTCCACAGTGGTAAATAAAAGGCATAAAGAAGATGACTGAGTAAATGAAAAGTAGAGATAGAAGCATCCAAAAATACTTAAATCAGCCAAAAAATCTTAATCCAAAACAACCTTAATTCAGTCCCAAAAGTGCAGTTTACTTCACACGATTGATTCTATTTATAGAGATTTATCTATTTCAACATGTACTCGATGAGATGGCTTAGATTTCTGTTCAGATCAACAAAATACAATTTCCTCTTACTTCATTTCATTTACCAATGTATTGACAACTGATCTTTGACTTTTTACTGTAGGAAACACAATAACATGTTGCAGTCTTAATGTGTGCTCAGAGCTAAATTTGTGTGTTTTATTGCAAGATATATTATAATATATAAAAATTAAACAAATTAATCTCAAAAATACACAGGTATATTCCAGGTCCAAAAGTGATCTAAGATTCTGTTAAGGCATAAACCATCTGTAAACATATCCTTCAAATGTCCTCATACCTGTTCCTATCTAGAACTAAATATGCTTCTAACAAAAAAATTTTACATAGTAGTTTTCCTTAGGTAGGCCTAAGAAATTTGGTCCTCATTACAGAACAAGAATAGACATATGAATTCTAGATAATACTTGGTAGCTATACCCACTTTGAGCATAACTTTTCTAGTGATGATACAAAGGATATTTCATTGTCTCTTCCTTAATCAAGAGGAGCTAACATTTGTAAGTGATATGAAATTTAACTTTCCCACTTTAGTTATCTTTTTATGTTTGGCTCATGGTACGTGTCATGTTTCTCATTCTTTGGTTTCTTCTTTTTTTTTTTTTTTTCAATTCCACAAACTAAAATATACAACTTTATTTTACTATTTTTCTGGAGACTATCATGTGATTGGAAAATTTCAGACTGCAGCAATTACTTTCATTTTACATATTCTCAGAATTTTTAAAAAAAAAAAAAAAAAAAAAAAAAAAAAAAAAAAATATACCCCCCCCCCAAAAAA
>VYZS01086627.1:18385-44936 GCA_013400695.1 Neodrepanis coruscans | reverse complement strand
TATATTCATTAAGTATGTAAAATGGAATTAACATTGTGTAAATAATTGCTCCAAAGTTCAGAATTAACATTTGAAGGATTTCAGTAGATCTCCTACACTTCTCTTCTCAGAAGCTGAATTCTCCTTTATTCTACAGATACATTCCCAAATGCTTGAGTATTCTGCTTATTTGAGAATTACAGTGTTGGGTGTTGTAGCTATAGTGACCTAAACAAGGCAAGGTAGGTAGAAAAAGGGTGTTTTAAATGATAATGAATCATTGTTGTGGCTATAGAGAGAACTGCTCTTTTCTTGAAATTACCCTTCAGTATAAAAATGCCTTATAGATGGAAGAAGAGATTCAGAGAAGTAGTTGACCATCCTGACTGTGACTCTACGGAAATCTTTTATTTCAGCTTTGAAGTGGTCTGTTCCTGATGGGGTTACCATGTTTGGAGGGGAGGTATTCTGTCCTCAGAATATGTCTCAGAGTAGTTGCTGGAACCAAGATTGGGAATGATGGAGTTAGGGCTCAAGAAGCTTATTTCAGTGAATTCTTGCTCAGATTTGCTGTACAGTTTTTGCTTATAGTGAGGTCTTCTTAAAGATGGGTTGCTGCTAACTAACTGATTTTGTGTTTGAGTGGATTGGCTTATTAGGCATTCAGCATCTAAATGTCATGGTTACCTGAGGGTGTAGGTGTTTGATACTGAAGTTAACTTGGATACTGATGTTGTTAATGGTTCAAGAAAACACTTAAGCCTTCTTGTGTGAAAACTGTATTAATATTTAAAGCTGTAACATTTTCATTTCTTGTCCGTAGTGGTGTTCAGGCAAGGTGTTTTACAAATTATTCCTTTTTTCTTTTTTAATTTTGTTACGTTCATGACTTGAACGCTTATATTACTGGAAGGTCCCTCAGTGGACTGTGGTACTATGAGAAGGCCATCTTTGTGCAGTTGCTCTTCAGTCAGAAAACATGTACACCAGGCCCAGGAGGATGAGGTGGGTGGGACATGGGATATGGAGCCAAGCTCTGCTGAGCATCTCAGTCAGAATTCTCAGTTTAACACAGAAGACATCAATAAAATTTCAGCTTTTGTTTTTTCCCTAAAGACATTGAAAGATTCTGAAAAATAGGTAGTGAGGGAAGTTTCATCATTGTATATTCATGACCATGATGTTTATTATTTGTGTATTTTGTCAGGGAGATACAACTATTCCAAAAAAGTTGCAGTCAGAGCTCAGCTACATTACCACATGGATGACATATATTCACCAAATCACTGGATAAATCCTGCCCCAATACTGACAGCACAGAAGTTAGATGTGTATGAGTCTTGACTATTTTGATTTACTGTGATGATTCTTTTAAATTATTCATTAAGCTAGATTACTACTAAGATGTCTTCTTCAGTAAGTATATTTTAAGGACAGTCTTAATTATGCATGGGGATTTAAAAAAAAATCTGAATCTTCCAAATCAAAGTAGAATCTTCTGTGTTAATTGTGAAAAATTTAGTTAATTTTAAAATATTGATCAAAATGCAGTTTTTAAACCACAGAATCCAGGGTTTAGATGGATGTATAAAACATGTCAGCTTTTGAGTAGATATTTTTTCTATATTTAGATGAAACTTCAATCTTAAAATGAAAGCACAGCTTTTGTTTCCTAAATTTAATACGAGGCAGTTTTAAATAGTGCATCATACTCTCTGATAATAGTGATTCCTGGCAGAAGTGTCCACGCTCCTTGACTTGTAATGACAAATGATGCCGCACGTAAAGTGCATTCTTGCTTCCTGAGAAGCAATTGGCACTAAATTTTCCATTTTGTTCTGAGTCAGTTTGTTGTACTTGACATCTGTGCCTTTAGGAAGGACCTGTGTCTTTTACAGGAGGTTAACTGTTCTTTGCAGTATAGCTGTCTATATCTCGAAAAGGTTAATACTTCAAGTTCTTAGACTAGATTATGAGCGAGGTAACCCACACATGTGGGAGACTTCTAGTGACTGGTGGAGTTGCAAGAATGATGAGTCATAAAATATCATACTGTAACCTGTTTCATGCTACTTTGGTCTGATCTGTTGTGCTTGAAGTACTGACATTTTCATTTGATTCTTGCAATGTTCTAGCTTTTGTCATTTGAGCTGATGATGTTCCTAGGGACAAATGGCAAGCTTGGAAATGGAAGGATGATGCTTCTCAGTGCAGATATGGGTTCACCCTTCCAGTTCAAACTTCCTTTGAAGTTCTTCTAAAATATGATGTGGGATTTGGACATAAGTGTCGTATGAGTAGCACATGCTTTTAAAAGGATTATGATGTGTATCCTTAACACTGTCCTCTTTTACTGCTCTGTTTCAACAGAGGCAACCAACTTTGGTGTTTTGAATATTGGATCAGAATTTTTCATATGCATATCAAAGTCTATACAGTTCTTTATAGTACATCTTCAACAAACTTTTTGGTGTTGAAACAAATATAAATCTCAGTGTATCTTTTTTATTTTGGTTTAATTCCTGCAGAGGAAATGATTTATGATGATGTTGAAAATGGTGATGATGGTGGAAACAGCTCACTGGAATATGGGTGGAGTTCAAGTGAGTTTGAAAGCTATGAGGAACAGAGTGATTCTGAGTGTAAAAATGGAATTCCCAGCTCCTTTTTACGAGGCAACCACAAGAGACATGTATGTATCCCACAGTGCTGCTCAGTCATTGAGGTTACGCTGTCTTCCAACATTTGTCTTGCTCACCTGTATTTCTCTTTCCTCAATTCAGTTTCTAATGCCAATGATATCTTTTTAAAGGAAATGTGAATCAGTGTGGAGGCAGTGGTACCTAACAAAATGTAACATGGAAAAGAAAAGATTAAAATATTAAACAGAAGCTCCTTAAAATGAAAGAAAAACTCAAATTGGATAAAAGTGAAACTAGAGATATGTTTATTTTTGCTTGTAGATGGTTCCTCACCTTTTCTTTTTTACCAGTTGGTAAATAAGTGTGGAAAATAAAGCGAAGAACAAATGGGAATAAGCCTGATGAGAATTGAAGATTTGGAGTCTTCAGGTGCTATAAAGTGACAAAACTATTCACTAGTGTTCCCTGTCTTAGATCTGTATCACTTTCATTGTTTGAAGGTGACTGAGCTTAAAAATCTCTCGAACTGAAAGATTTTTGTAATCAAGGAGAACTCTGTACTGTTTACTAAGGAGAGAAGAGACGTGGCATGATTAAAGTGATGCATCTGTTACACGTCTCTGGTCTATTATCTTTGGCCACATCTGTGCTGCAGGAGGCAGGAAGACACCCGTGATATGGGTGCCCTGCTCTTGCTGCATCTCTCCCATTGCTCATAGGAAGGAGCCTGCATTCTTGCTTGCATTCTTGCATTCTTGCTTGGCTCCTCTCCTGCCCTGTGTGCCCTCTCTGTGAGAGGAAAGGCTTCCCTGGCACCATGGCAGCCTCCTGTTCTCTGCCTTGAGTGCTTGGAGGATGGGGTGGGGATGGATGCAGTGGGGACAAGCAGGGCCAAGCTCAATGCCTGGAGTCACTGCAAAACCCTCAGGGCTCCCCAGTGTGTGCTGACTAGGGACAAACTCCCAAAAGCCATTCCACAGTCATGTACTGTGAACACCCCATGACTGGAAGGTGTCAGGGTTGTGGACAGGGTATTATTTCATGGAACCCTTATTTCAATTTCGCAAGTTTCTTACCTTGATGTAAATAAAAGCCTCACTGTCCTTATTTCCCTTCAGTACATGTTATCTGCTCTCCTCCCAACCTCCATCCTTGCTGCCTCCCCTTTGGAAATCAGGGGGTGAGCAATTAACTGCAAGACTCGAGCCCACCCAGATCTACACATTGGAATCTGAATGCCCATTCTCTGTTTTTGTCTTGGTTTTGTTCTGACTAGAACAAGCGTAAGCTACTGCAGCTGTTTGTCTCTGAGGAGTTTTTTTTGACAAGACTGAAGAAGCTGAGTTTATTTTTTTATTTTAAATACTTTGGAAGAGACTAGGAAGTTACTTTGCGTGTGCATGTGTAAGTCTTACATGGCTGCTGGCTTGTTCTTTTTTTTAGATGTTTTTCTGCTATCTGTAGCTACAGCTTTGGCCTAAGTCATAAGAATCTATTTAGTCATACCCACGAAACAGGTTTTAAAGCCTGGGTTTTTTTAACACTTGAAAGTATACTGTGATCTGTGGGGGGGAGGGGGTGTCAGTGGTTGAGTGTGACAGTGCCAAGATCAGGCACAAAGTGTCTGAGCAAGAGATTGAGGAGTGGTGGGAGGAGAGAGGTGTGTCCCTGGGTACTGCCCTGCAGCTGGCTTTTTCAGGCCTGTGACAAAAGGTTTTGGGGATTGCCTTGTGAGGATTGGCATGAGAGCCTAGGAACACTTTAGCTGGTGGATGGAGAAGTCAGAGAGGGTTCTGCCCCTGGATGGGTTACCGGGTGTAGAGAAGTTGGGAAACTAGAGAAGGATTGTGGCAGAAAATGAAGAAACTTTAGGATTGCTGAAAAAAAACCACAAAATCCAACCAAAAAAACCGCAACAGGCCAATCCCAGCCCTCCCTGCACTGATACTTCAGCACAGGCAGAAACTATTCCATTGTGTATACCTTTTCTTTACATCCATTCCTTGCACTCTCACTTCTCCTCAGGTCTTGTGATGGATGTTACAGTGTATTCCCAGCACATCACCTTCTGTAGCCTTTCAGAGCTTGTTAGGGACTTGCCTTATTTTTAGTGTTGGTAGAAAAATTTGACACTTTCAAGTGCTGATATGACATTACTAAAACTCACTTTTTCATTATGATTCTTACTATTCTCTTTATTTACTAATTGATGGGAAGGTTTTTGTGCTGTTAAATATTTCTAGATTGTGAACCAGATGCTTCATTATATTGCTGTAATGCTAGAATTCTCATGTTGAATGTGGTTGCATCCTGACACAGCCTAGTGGAGCTACGTGCTGGATTTGTTCCTTTTTTTTTTCAATTCAGTGGTCTTCTCTTTCCTGAGGCTTTGATCTCTTGCCAAATAACTGTTGACATCAAGCTGATGGGTTTTCCATTGGACTTCTGTTATAGAGCACACCAATTATTTTCCTTTTTTCTTTCCTGGTTGCATTTTCATCTCTTTTATCTAGCTTTCTTAAAATGATTAACAAATGTCAATTAGTATTTCAGAACATTTCTTTCTCTGTGATAGTTTCCTAATCTTGCAAATGGATGTATTCATGTACAAGATGGTTACACCCCTGGTCATACAATGAGGCTATGATAGATGCATGTGGAAATTACAAGACACTGCATCTTGTTAGTATTTCCTTACCTGACTCACTGCACTCTCAAATGCAAACAACCTCCACAGGTTCTTCAGGCTCTGAGAATTCTTCCAACTCACTATTTTGAAGGACAGTCCGAAATACACTGGCTGGGGTTTGTGCTCCAGTGAATAATGCTCATAGTTAAAGCTGATGCGTTGTTTCCATGTGGTTTTTAAGAGAGATGCACAATATAGTTAATACATATAACAATATGGTTTCCTTAGCTTAAGTGGCTTTGCCGGTGTCTTTATATGTTTGCCAATGTAGCAGAAAAGCACTGGGCTGATTTGAGCAATGCACAGGAGTGATGGTGCATTCATCAGACTGGAGCTTCCCTAAGTGATAATTTTCCCTTAGTTGTCTGTGTATGAGTAGGCAACATGCATGATTTGTGCAAGTGCTTTAGCTTGAAGTTTGCAGTACAGCTTTTTGAAAAGATTGTGTCTTTTTATACACTGTAGCTTTCTCATGACCTAATGCGTTTAAAGGAGCATTATGAAAAAAAGATGAAAGATTTGATGGCAAACACTGTGGGAGCATTAGAGATTCAGCAACTAAAGCAAAAACATGAGCTGAAGGTAGTGTAGTTGACTTTTTTAATTAGCTACGTTTAAGTAATTGCTTTGCCAACACAGACAATGTTGTCTTCTAATAATAACTTGAAAAAGTGGATGATAACTTACATAAAATGATTTCTAAATTGTTATTATGCAAGCTTAAAGACTATAATATTGCTGTAGTCTCAAAAGTACTTGGTCAAGGATCTTTTCTCATACTTACTTTTAATGTTTACAGAAGATCTTGGAAGATAAAGTAGGGCATTGTCTTTCCCTGCTGACTGATGCTCTTATTCCAGAGTGTGATCCAATGTACAACCCCAGTACCTCTCCAATATCTGGATGAGCTCCACAGGACTAGCCTGACTCTAGCTCTGAAGCCACATGGAATCAAATTGGGAGTCAAGTGGGAGTCAGAATTCTCCCTGCTCTCTATTCTGAATGAAGCCAAAATGTAAAGACTGGGGTTTTGCTAAAAGCTTCATCTCAAAACAAGAAATTACCTGGTTGCATCAAGACAGCTTTGTTTGTGTTCTGACAGTAGTTGGGATTTTTTTTTCTGTGGTGGCATTTTGGAAAACAAAAAGTACAGTGCAGGTTTTTAAATAAACATTTTCTAGCAAAACAACATTTCTTTGGTTTTTTTTTTTCTTTCCTCATGAAATTTCATTCGGC
Source organism: Neodrepanis coruscans (assembly GCA_013400695.1). Taxonomy (NCBI): domain Eukaryota; kingdom Metazoa; phylum Chordata; class Aves; order Passeriformes; family Philepittidae; genus Neodrepanis; species Neodrepanis coruscans. The sequence goes on along the minus strand of VYZS01086627.1, from coordinate 38,390 downwards.
TCTAGTAGTATATGATAAGATTATACAATTCTTAATAATCAACTTATTTTTTCAATGAGTGAAATTAATAGTTGTAACATTTTCTGCATAACTGTTTATTTAAGAGTACAGCTAATATAGAACTGAGCCTAGAGGATTACCTTTAGGTTAGAAATACTTCAGAAGAGCTGTTGGGATGAGACCCCTGCCTGTTAATGCCTTGCGAGTAGTACGTATTTGTTACATAACATAAGCTGAGCATTTGAGACTAAAATTTTGACTTCGTGTGTTTGATGCAGAAGGGTTCTTAAGCATTTCTGTAATTTTAGACTTGCATACACTATAGCCATGAAGTCCCTGTCTTCAGATTTTATTTTGTTAAGAGATAGAGGTGCTCAGATTTGAGCTTTGATGATTCTGTCTAGTTACTATATATTCCATTTGACTTTGTACTATATTTATAGTCGAAACAACTCAACAGTTCTTCTTAAATATACTTAGTCTGCATCCTGTGCAGGCTCAGATGTGTTCCTATTATTCACTGAACATGTAGACTGTATTTTTTATCTTACAGATGCAAAAGCTTATGAGAGCTGCTAGAGAAGGTACCAAAGATGGACTTGAAAGGACAAAAGCAGCTGTGAAGAAGGGTCGTAGCTTCATTAGAACAAAATCTTTCATTTCTCCAGGTATATGCTAATTATAACATTTCTCTTTCTTACTCTCTCCAGTAATTTCTGAGAAAGAAAATGCATGACCTGAGAGATTTTTGTACTTGGAGCTGAGAACTAGATGCAGAAAATCGTATTTGTATCAAAAATGTATGATAAAATACTTGGTTCAGATGACAATATGGTCAATGCATCTTGAATAATTTTATGTTGGGGGCAAGAACATGAATGACCTGAGAAACATGAGGACTGCAGAAAAGAATCAACAATAACAACAAAAAATCCCACTGAACAGTGTCATAGACACTATCTAGGTACTGGTAGATGGGAATATGAAAATTATGTGAAGTTACTCTCATGGTTTAACCCCGGCCAGTAATCAAGCCCCATGCAGGCACTTTCTCACTGCCCAACCAGCAGGATCAGGGAAAGAATTGGAAGAGTAAAAACCATAAAACTCACAGGTTGATATTAAGACAGTTTAATAAGGAAAGCAAAAGCCATACACAGAAGCAAATTAAACAAGGAATTAGTTCACTGCTTCCATGGGCAGGCAGTGTAACAGTTACTTGGAAAGACAAATGCCAGTGCTCCAAAGGTCTCCCCCTTACTTTTTTTCCCCCCAACTTTATATACTGAGTATGATGTCATATGATATAGAATATCCATTTGGTCAGTTTGGGTCACCTGACCCTGCTGTGTCTCCTGCCAATCTCCCGTGTACCCCCAACTGCCTCACCAGTGTGACAGTGTGAAAAGCAGAAAGGGCCTTGACTTGGTGTAAGCACTGCTCAGCAATAGCAAAAACATCTCATCGACATGTTATCAACCCTGTATGCAGCAGAAATCCAAAACACAGCTCAATACCAGCCACTGTGAAGACAATTCATTCTACCTCATCCAAAACCAGCGCAGTTACTAAGTCTGTCCAGTTCTCTCCATCAAATAACTCCTGAATGTCAGGAAAATCTGCTGTTGTGACATGGTTTTCAGTGGCAGGATAGTTGACTATTTATCAATTTCATAGTTGTCAAGGAATAACACTTTCCATGCTTAAGAAGTAGGGAAAAAGACTGTTCTGCTTTATCAATTTGATGATTTTTTTGATGAAAGCTGAATTTGGACTGGGAAAACAAAGTGATCTAAAATCAAAGCCAGAAGTATTTGTGTTCTTTCTGTAGTTAAAAGCAAGTGACAGCAGCAGCTGTCCAAGAGTAATTTTTTTCAAGAGGCAGGGTGTAGTAAAAGAAAATAATTTCTTCTTTGGGGAAGTCTGAAAGGTGTGTCTTTCTTCTCAAGTTTCTGCCCAACTAATTGAATGGTAGTAATTTCAGAGCTTATAAAACTACAATTTTAGGAAGCTAAAAGCACAAAACTGAAACAAGACATTTTTAGTGAGTGTGGTAACATAAAATTGTGTCCTATCTGTAAGGACCAGTACACATCTTACATCCCTGTCATGGCCTCTTAACGGCTTCTGAATTTACTTAATTCACAAATAGAATACAGAAAGGTATTTGCACAAACTTTAGTGATCAAAAACGTATCTTCACCTTCCTGCAGTTGCACAGACAAAAATGATCTGCAGGGCAGTGTTACAGTGGACCTGGCACTCCTCATTAACATTTCTCGAGGTTAGGTAGCAGACGTAGTGTATCTGTGAATGGTTTAATCCTGTAACCATGTACCAGATCAAGCAGGGAGCTAGTCACAAATTTGTTGAATAAACTCATGAATTTTTCCCAGCCGTCAGATCTGCTTCCCTTAAGTCCATTTTTGTTCTAAGACATAGTTTGTCATACTGTTATTTCTTTCTCCTTTCCTCATGTCTGCTTTTTTAGCTGGTTGTGTACTGCCACCTATCACTGCACTTTGTCTGTTTCAGTAAAATTTGTTAACATGGAGCAATGCAGAGTCCTTTACTCGTTTTTGATGACAGTAAGCATTGGTAAATGTGGATGCTTTAGTTTGTTTATAGAAGGGTGTATGAAATTTTCTTTAGCTGGATCATATTATGGGTGTGTTTAATTCCTTCCCAGAGTTTGCTTATTCTAAAACTGCTGGCCCTAGAGCTGCAGTGCTTTAAACTCTATTTATCATGTTCTGCACTCTGGACAGCCCTGTTCTCCTGGTTGTGAGGAGGGAGTAGAGGTCAAGCAAAAGATGCATAGGCCATTGCCTGCTGTGTGGATTTTAGGATGCCTTTGAAAGATGCTCTGTATTAGAGTGCCTATTGGTGGTGGTATTTATGTGATTTCACAAATGATACAGAAGTGCTGGGAAATTTCTTTGTTTAGTAAGTGAAAATATTTAACTGCTGTGCTTGGATGATAGGATCTTTACTTTTTTGGTTTTGTGATTTTTTTTTTTTCTTCTTTCAATCCATATGTTGTAGAAGTTGCCATTTTGGTTATTTAATTGTTTGTAGATCATAGATCATCATGTCTGGAAGAAGAAGAGTTAAATTTATTTATTGATGTGGATTGTATGCATACAGAAGCGATTATGACTCCTATGCCTGAAGGATTATCACAGCAGCAGGTAGGAGACTTTGGGAAATACGGTCCTTTGCCTCCTTTTCCTCCCCTTCTGCTCTACATCAATGGCTCTTAGATGCCTTTGCTCTTCAAACGTATTAGCATTTTACTTAAGTGGACATCAAATTCAGAACTGAATAAGTAGTTTTTTGAAAATTGGTATATGTGCATATAAGTTGCATGTTTGCATTAAAATGCTGGTTTGCATTTTAAAGTGTTCTGTAATGACTATGTTGTTTCACTCTGTGAAACTTTTTAGTGAAAAAAGAGTTAATTTTTATTGAGTCAGAAGACATTGCTCCAGGTGCTGTGGGATTTCCATCTTAAAAGTGAAAAATATCCTGTATGCTCTCTGAATCTTAAGATTTTTCTTGTTTAAGAAAACCCAAAACTTGCCCCCAGTAAAGTCAAGTCTACAGGAGAGTATATTTTGCTGTTCTGCACCTCAAATTTGTGGAAACCTCTTCAAAAACCATTGAAATCAGCATTAGAAATTTTGGCTGAAAATAAATGCAATGAGTTCATGTTACTGTATTGTTATGACAACTGGTAACTACATAAGAGTTTTTAGCTTTTTGAGGTGTCAAGTCAGGAGTTGGTCAGTACCTTCAGAAAATAAGCAAAAAACCAAACTAGGGGGCAGTTGAGGAGAGTGATACATGTTATTTGGTTTACTTCATGAGGTTTATATTTTTCGTGTGTTTAACACAGTGATGTGCTAATCTTGTAACTATGCAACTACCAAACTGCGTTGTGTTACTGTAAGATTTTATTATAATGTGAGATTTCAACATCAGTCTGAGTGCTGTCTTTTCCTTCTTTCCAAATAGGAATTTAAGTTTTACTGAGACTAAAATAAATTTACTCTCTTTTGCAAAAAAACCCAAGAGTGCTTGTAGTTTGGAACAAACCAGTAATATTTGTGTAAGTTTAAATATGTGTTGCTTATCTACCCAGGAAGAGGTGCCCAAGTGGGCAGGAATGGAGTTAGGAAAGCCAAAGTTCAGCTGGAGCTGGTGAAGTCTGAGGGGCAACAGTGAAGGGTTTCTTGCATGTGCATTGGCAACACAAGAAGTTGAGAAAAGCATGAGTAGGCCACTAAATGGGGAAGGGACCTAGTGAGAAGGGGTCGAAGACTGAGGTACTCTTTTGCCTCTGACTTTACTAATGAGATTTGTCCTCAGGACTCAGCTCATGAGCCCAGAGGCAGGTCCTGCTGGGTTGAAGCCTAATCTGCAGTTGGGTGACTGAGGCCAGTTGCATATAGGGGTGTCTGTGGGACCAGGTGGGATGGATTTAAGGGTGCCGAGGGTAACTTCTTTCTTGGTCATCTAAGATCACAGTGATGAGAAGTAAGTGGAGGAAGGAAAAAGTAAGTGTCACAGTCTGGCCCACAAGAAAGACGATTGAGTCTGGCCTCACCTCAGTCCTAGCAAAGGTGATGGAGCAAATGCTCTTGGAAGCTATGTGTGTGTTTGGTAGGACAGGAGGGTGAGTGGGAATAATCAGCGTAGATGGATCAGAGTTCATTTGTGCCTGACCAACTTGAGCCACATTGAGGCAACTGGCTTGTGGGCAAAGGGGAGCAGCAGGTATCAATTACCTCTGCCTTAACAGGGCTTTCGACAGTCTCTCAAAGTACCCTTGTAGGTGAGATACAGTTTGTGTGGGTGGACTAGAAGGTGGGTGGAAAACAGCTGAGGATGCCATGCTCAAACGTTATAATCCATGCTACAAAGTCCAGCAGTGATCAGTGTTAATGTGTCCCTCAGGAGCAGATACAGGGCTGTGGCAGCTGCAGTGCATATCTGGAGGTAATACCAAACTGGTGAGGTGCAGCAGGCCATGTGTGGGAGCTGGACTGCTGGTTATCAGGGCTCTGGTGGACTGGGGTGGACAGAAACACTGGAGCAGTTCAGCAGAGGCCAGCACGAGTCCTGGTTGCAGGAGGGGGTCACAGCCCTGGTCACTCCAGCCAGGGAGGGCCAATGCTGGGACCCTTTTCCCGTCCAGCTGCCTGGTAGCAGGGGAGCTGCTCTATGGACGTGCTGGCTTTGAACAGCAGGTGGCATAATGGCTTCTGTTTAAATCCTAATGCCTGTAAATACTGTCTGGGGTTGGGTCTCATATCTATTGTGATAGCTTGTAGGCACTATTAAGCATGCATTTCATGTATTACGGAGCCTGAAATTTTTTATTTCTACAGATGTTTATTCTTTTCAGAAGAATGAACTGTGACTAAAATAAAGTTAGTATCCTTCACCAGAGCAGCTGATAATAAATAAGATGCTGCCAAATCCATTCTAAACACAGATTAGACACAACTAATTTTACTGTATGTATCTTTGGGCAAAGCCTTAGATATTTTTGAAGTTTACCTTTGAAATACCAGTACTTGAAAGAAAATTCTCAGATAGGCTCCACTTAATAATGTAACATACAAGTGTGGAGAATTAAAGGCAGCTGTAGCAGAGGAGGCAGGAGGCTGTAGGATTCAGGAGCAGAGAGAAATGAGCCTGAGATTCCAGTTTCATGGTCGTTCAGGCTAGCTTAGAATAGCAAAAGAAGTGGTTTTGCCTTCTCTTGTAGTTGTGGAAAGTGGTTTGATCGTGCCCTTGTGATGTCTTCTCCCTCAGAGTTCCACTTCTGCAAACTCTGAAATGAGGAAATGGATTTGGGTGAAACCAAATCCTCATAACCACTGAGAAATTAGTCAATGACAGTAAGAAGTTTAAATTTTAAACCAGGTCGATTTCCCAGTCCTTCCTGTCCTGTCACCTACACATGCATACGAAGTGTGTTTCAGCTGAACTGCAGAAGCAGAAGGTGGAGAAGAAGGTGTTATTAATAGCCAGTAGTTTGTAAACATGAAATATAGTAGCATTTCCTGAAGCTCTTAAAACTCTGTAAATGCACGTAAATAAAGATGAGATGAGGTTATCACTATGGTTATATGTAGTAATGCCCCAAAGAGAATGCTTAACTTATTTGGATACTTTCTCAGTAGAGGTACATTTTATATAACCTTACCTTAAAAAGGCAAGTAGTATTTGCTTGTTTGTCCTTCATGTTACTTGTAATAAATGTATAAAACATATTAAAAATATAAAATGGAAGACTGATTTTTGAGAAATGGTTACCTATTTCGTTGCAGCAATTCACTGAAGTAGACAACATCATGATTGTTTCCATTAGTGCCTATGTTTATATATCTAGAGTTCATAGGATCATCGAATGTCATGAGTTGGAAGGGACTCACAAGGATCATCGAAGTCCAGCTCCTGGCCCTGCACAGGACAGCCCTAAGAATTGCACCATGTGCCCAAGAGCATTGGCATTTGGACGAAGTTAAAACACAAGTTTCAAAAGGAAAGCTTGGAATTGCAACAGTCAGCAAAAAATTATAAATACAGATACAGTAATTCTTTTGTTCATTAAAATAAATGGTTTTACAGTAATAGTAAATTTAATTACTTTTGAAGAGGTATGGTCTTATTGCAGTATTGAAATAGGTTTGTAGTTTTGTGTTTGATTAATGTGAGGATTTTATCATCCCCATTAACAATGTGTTTACCTGATTAGAGCTTTGGATAAAACTTTGTTGTTTCAACAGGTTGTGAGAAGGTATATTGTGGGCTCTGTAGTTGACAGTGAGAAGAACTACGTGGATGCTCTCAAAAGAATCCTGGAGGTACTTTTATATCTTTTTCATTTTTTTTAACTTTGAAAATTTGAAAAATAATCAGATCATTAAATAATCTGTCATATGACTTGCACAAATTTTGCAGACACTTTATGCCAAATTTTCAGTGGTTTTGCGTGTGTCTGTACTGTTACATAAGTTGGTTTTCCTGCTTGTAGAAGTCCGTTTTTTCATTTGGTTTTTTAAATATATTTACTTTTTTCTCCCACAGCAATATGAGAAGCCCCTTTCAGATATGGAACCAAAATTATTGAGCGAAAGAAAACTTAAAATGGTCTTTTATCGAATTAAGGAAATTCTTCAGTGCCATTCAATGTTTCAGATTGCTCTGGCGAGTCGTGTATCTGAGTGGGACTCTGTTGAAATGATCGGTGATGTCTTTGTTGCTTCAGTAAGCAAATGTGTCAGAACAGATAATCTGTGTTTATTTTAGTCTTGTTATTCCATCTGCGTATCTTTTTTTCTAACTTTGCTGCTTTATTCCTGTATTCACCAATGCCTGTGGCAACTGTCAGAGTATGTATGTACCATCCTGGTAAGGAAACTGATACCAACATGTTTTATGCTTGGTTGGCAGATGAGAAAGAATTGTGGGTAACATTTGCAGTCTTTGATCAAGCTTTCAGATATTTAAGTAAACAGTTTCATTTTTTGAGAAATTAGAAATTCATATATGCACCAAAATTAAGGTGAGATCGAGGCTCAGCATCTCTTAAAAAGTAGATAATTGTACATAGTAGTTTGGGAGTAGAAAAAACCCACAGTAGGTGATGTCCTGAATTCCTGAGCATGGGGCACAGGTAAACACGGTCTGTAGAACATTATGCCATCCTTAATGGAAATTCATTCTGTAAATGACGGAATTACCCACTGTTTTAAAGGAGAGAAAACAAGTAGTGGCCTTGGTTGAAAGACATTATTCTCCATGTGAAGGCGATGGGCAGTGATGTTGCCATTCACATGACTGTTCTTAGGCCACACAATCTGTCTACTTTCTTAGTTAAGAAGCCTCTTACTAGCTGAGGTCGGAGCATGAAGGCCCGGAGACTTCTCTGGTTCACCTAATCTGGAAGACAGGCAACAGTGAGGTGATCAGGGAATCCTGGCTACCACTCTGAATCTCAGCAGATGCCCTTTGATTGCCCATAGTCCTCAGGCTCTGCCCTAGTGTTGTAGTCAAGACAAAGCAGTTTCTACAAACATATATCTTGTAATTCACAGCTGTTACATCTTTGTTTCCAACCTGTCTTCTACAGAAGGATTATTTTGGATCTAACCAGTATTTCTGTAGATCTAGCACTAAGAGAAGCAAAGATCTTAGGTCTAAGTAAGATGAATCCTTAGTGGTCAGAGGTCTGATAGCTGTGCTTTGTGGGGTCTTTTGTATTTATAGTTAAGGCTTGCCCTTTTGTCTTTCCAGTTTTCTAAATCTATGGTATTGGATGCGTACAGCGAATATGTGAACAACTTCAGTACAGCAGTAGGGATTCTCAAGAAATCATGTGCCACCAAACCTGCCTTTTTAGACTTCTTAAAGGTGAGTTAATTCAATCTTAAAACAGCTGTGCATATGATATGAATAAGAAAGCGTAAGTTATAAGTGAGGTATAAGTTATAAGTATACAGCTGATGCTGTATATTGTCTCACTGTTTTTACGGACTTCGGGTTATGTTTTACGAATTTGGCACCAAAAAATCCATTAAATTCACTTCTACTGTATTTTCAGTATAATAACATAATGTTAGATCTATGATGTATTCTGAAGCACAGAGTAGTTTTTTAGTTTTTCAGATCAGTTCATTGGTGTTTATATTACTGTGCTTGGCAATACATTGTGATTCTTCTATATCAGATGAGCTTCAAATAGTAGTTCATCATATGAAGCTTCTTATTTGGCATTTATTTTATTTCTAATTTCTTTGTTGTATTCTAAAGTGCATAGTTGTGGTGGGTTTGGGATTGGAGAGGAAGACAGAAAAAAATAACTCCTTTCCTCTCCTCACACTGGTGTGGGGGGGGGGGGGGCAGGGCTGGGNGTGTGCTCCCATCTCTAAGCCTCTCCCCGTGTTCCCAGGGATCCCCAGTCTCTCTCAGTCCCTGGACAGAGTGCCTTGGCACCTGCCATTTTTCTTGCACATGGTCCTTCCCTGTCCGGACTCCATCCCCAGCGACACACAGCGCCCCTGCCGGCTGGGAGGGAGGAACTGCACCCCCTGTGCTCCCAAGGGCCCCCAACTGCCCGGAGGAGTCACTGCAGCTCCTGCACCACAGCATGTCACAACTGCCGGGGGCATAAGGGAGAACTGTGTTTCCAGGGACATTGATTATTGTTTTGTGGGTTTTTCTTCGGTTCTCCTCTTCAGTAACAAATTCATATCGATTCATTCATGTCCAGACTCATACCCATCCCCTATATTCAATAAATTGCTGCTTTTTTCTATACGTCTGTCATCTGTTGATAACACCTAATATTGTCCTAAGACAGGACAGTAGTGTAACTATATTTATTTCCACAACACAAATCATGTTTCTGATTTGGGGTTGAAATTGATAATTTTTGTGAAGAATGCATGCTACCCTGGTGCATATAATGCTTGTAATGATGTGTATGGAGAACCTGGTACATGTAGAAGTGCTGTGAATCCCTAGGGTTGATACCTTACAGAGGTGTACACACAATCCATTACAAGGCTTTTAGGCTGTGTCTGACACTGCCAAGATCCTGAAAGCTCTATTTGTCCCATTCCCTGAGAGTCCTGGATTGAGCTGTACTTCTCTGAGCTGTTGCCTTGTCAAGTCTGTTGCAATGGCGCTCTAGGCAAACTAGGGCAGCTCTTAGGTTGCCTAGAGAAGGGTGGCAGGGGTTTGTCTTCAGATCTTAAAATTAGTAACTTTTTGGAGTGTAGGCAACACTATGTAGGATGATACTCTGGAAGCCTTAGGCATGATGAAGTTGAGACTCTAGTGAGCATGTAGTCACTTCATACTTCTCATGTGGTTTAAAACCTATAGTTCCAGCAGAGACATAACCTGCACCTCTCATCACTGTGTGTCAGTGCCACACTGGTGCAGCTTGGAGCTAGGGACTCATGGCCAAACTGGTGACAGAAGACATTTCTGTACCTTTTTTTTTTTCTTGTCCACCAGCATTGGAGACCAGAATCTTCACTACTGCTGTTTGGTCAAATGCATGTTTGTGGAGATAATTATGGAAATAAATTTTGTAAAGCTGATAGTTGTAGCAATAAAGAGCAATTTAAGCACCACACCAGTTTAATATTGTTTAGGTTTGCTTTGTTTTTAATATGGAGGATTTATTCTACTCATTTTGTGTCAGCTTTGATTCTGATTAAAATACTTCCAAATGTTGAAATGTCTTATACAAACAGCGCTTTTCTGTACATGAAGATGAAATTGGTTGTATCTGCCTTTCCTGATAACTAAAATAATGGATTCTTACATTTTATTTCCAATCATAAATCGATGTCCTTTTCCTTAGTTGCTTTTAATAAAGAAGATAAAAATCTCTGTTTGCATGGCACTGAGATTATGATGTTTTCCTTAGATTTCCTCTTAGGTGAAAACACATACGTAGGTAGAGATTTATAGTCTCTTAGCCCCAAGGAACAGAACAGCAGTAGTAGATCACTTAAATATTTTACATTTAAGTCAGATGTTTTGGTGCGCTGCTTGTGGAAGAAGCATGACTGTGCTCTGTCAGTATGTACATAGGTGCTGCATTGCTGGTGTGTCTTTAGCACAGCTGCATTTATTTAAGGAGGAGATTACAGTTCGGTAACAGGCCATCATTTTAATAGTGATGGGTTTTTAAAATAAAATCTTTACAGTAAATGGGAATTTTGCACTCCTATTGGAATTAATGTAAATGATGTCGAACTTTTAAGAAGTGTTTTCCTTTCGTTCTGTCAGTGATGGAAATGCACTCATGGTAGTAAACATTGTGGCTTTCTTACATTTCAGCAGTGCCAGGAGTCAAGCCCTGATCGCATCACACTGTATGGTTTAATGATGAAACCCATCCAACGTTTTCCACAGTTCATTCTACTATTGCAGGTAAATAATGCTTACCAAAGAGATGCTCTTGTTACGTTCTTGCGTGGTTTACCTTTGGAATTTTATGGTAGCTGTTGCCTGCTGGAGGAGAGCACAGCAGTGGAAGTGACCACTGTATCATGGGGAAATAAAAATTTCAGTGCATTAAACATGCTGATCTCGTAGTCTGATTGCACTGGCAGACAGTAAGTACATGCAGGAAAATCTTAGGAAACTAGACACTCTAGATTACTTGCCAAGTTATATGTAGCTTATAAGTTGCTTCGTAGCAAAGATGTAGGTCAGTGTGCTACTTGTTCATATCAGTTTGCTAGCTAATAACACTTCAAAACATTACTAAGAACTTGTTGGCATTGTTTTCCATTTAAGAAAAATACAAGAAGATTTAATTAATGCCTTGGATACTTCAGAATACATGCGGCATGCAGAAAAACAGCACACTCTCTCCCTGACTGCTTAGCTCACAGGACCTGCTAGGGCGTACTGCAGCACTGACCTGTAGCATCTTCTCTTTCTTCCAATGGAAACTGGGGATTTGATAAGAGTCTTTGATCTCATCTCAACAGGCAGGCAAGCTGCAAGAAGAGCACAGTTCCCCATTATAGACCTGCTCCAGACCAATTTACACTGTTTGTAAGCCTTGCAGACCACAGCAGATCTACCCCAGTGAGGACTACGTGCTCATTGTGGTTTGCAGGTGCCACAGAGCAGGACAGGCTTTGGGAGGCAGGTCTGGGAATTACTGTGGGCAAAGGAGCAGGGATTGTTGTGTGGAAAGCATGTATCTTGGAAGCTATGGTAGAGTTCTTGAGGTAGCAGGAGCAATGAATTTTATTGTGGCAGGAAGACAGAATGAATATGTAGAGATTTTTAAGTGCTGTGGGAAAGGAGAACTGTTCCCAGGGTATGCCTACAAAGGGGAAAAGCTTTGAGAAGCTGTTGGGATCTCCATGAAGTAATGTCTCCTGCTTTAGGATGAGCATGCTGTCCATTTTTAGTGATGAATAGTAACAGTAGTAGAGATAACACGATGTTATTACAACAGGAAATACCGGAAAGTTTAATTTTAAATCATTGTTCACAAACACTGACATTATACTATAATATTGATTTTCAAATTGCTTAATATTATGTTCCTTCTCTGTACTTTTGTCGTATAAATAAGGTGTGTGTGATCCTATTCAGTATCTTTTATAAGAACTAAGATACTCAAGAAGGTAAGCAGTGTGCTGTCTGAATTTATTAGGTGTTCCTTAGTGTTATTCTTTAGTAGTACTTAGGTAAAGGATGTATTTGTAACTTTACATCATGTAATCTTTTGAACTTAACTTTGAAATTAAATCTGATTTTTGTTTTGTTTTATAATTTCTCATCAGGATATGTTGAAGAACACTAGTAAAGGACATCCTGACAGATTACCTCTACAGATGGCTCTTACAGAACTTGAAACACTGGCAGAGAAGTTGAATGAAAGGAAAAGGGATGCAGATCAGCGCTGTGAAATAAAACAGATAGCAAAAGCAATGAATGAACGTTACCTGAACAAGGTAAAGAAAATAGAAAAGTACGATGGAAGAGTTTCTGGGCCTTGAGCAATCTCTAAAAAAGAGACTGAAGAGATGCCTATGTTATTTTCTGTAGAGCTCAACCACATGAGGTCATTCTTTTGGTAGATGTGAGATGGTCTACCTCTGAGAGGTGGGTTAAACTACTGTGTGCTTAAGTGGGCAACCTGCTGAAATAGCCACAGCAGTATTGCCTAGACAGTTTTGCAACAGTGCCAGGTAGGATGAACTAAATGATGAAGGTGGATAGATAGGGAACAACTGAGTTATGGACCATTTTATTATGTTGTAGACTACAGAGGTGTGTTTGACCTGTAAGGGATTAGTTCATGGTTGCATGTGCTGATCCTCAGCCCTTGAAGGCAAATGTCAGGAACAGTTTACATGCCGTGTATATCTTGGACATGTCATCTTTTCCATAGTCTGCTAGCCGTGCTCCTCAGTTAGCTCTGTGTGCCTGGGGGGACAGCAGCTCGAGCACACTTCCTCCTCCCACTCTGGCCTGCCGCTTTGGGCAGCTGGAACCGTATGTAGTGCTTCAGTGGCTGTGGAAAAAGGGATAAAGGAAGGAAACCACAGAAATTGTGGAAGCTATCTTTTTTTTCACTAGGGAACCTTCATCATGATGTGTGGAAGATTATCAGAGCAAATACAGTCTTTTTAATAAGACTCAAAACACCTGCAGGCCATATTAGTGGCAGCAGAAATTACTGTTTCTCTAAATAAAAAGCAAATTAATAAAGAGGCTTAATTCCCTTAGCAAATCCACTGATGTTAGAATGGCAATACCTGTTATATTTTCTTTTGTTTTTCTAATGGATTTTGTATGTTCCATGTATAATATTACAGTGCTGCTTGTTTTCAAAATCTAGCTGCTCAGCAGTGGAAACAGATACCTCATACGGACTGATGATATGATTGAGACTGTTTACAATGACAAAGGAGAAATTATCAAAACCAAAGAACGACGACTTTTCATGTTAAATGATGTGCTGATGTGTGCAACAGTAAATATTCGGTAAGACTTGAGTCATAATTTTTAGATGATCCTTCAAGTTTGGAAAAAAGACAATGACCTTTTTTTTATTGTTGTTATGGTGGGTAATGATTTCTAGGAGTAGTAGTAAATGGCTAACCTGCTTTGTTACAATCCTCTAAATTGCCAGCTGATACTTGGAAGTTCTAGAGCAAATTTGTGAGGAGATTATATCAGTTGGAGATGACAATAGAAATGCTCTGTACTCTCTAGGCTTTGCTGTTTATTAGTACTTAACAAAGTACAGGCATGCCAAGGTAGGACTTTTTTCTCTTCTTCCTAAATTTATACTGCCACACACACAAATCTGTAACTTGATGCTATTTGCAAATAAAAAAACCTTAAAATATGAAAACCACAAGGCTAATGCATGTGGCCAGAACAAACCTGGAGGTCACTAACAAAGTTCCAGATGGGAAAGGATTTTTATCTCTGAGACAAAACATTTAAGGATTAAAACAAAGCTTTGAAGAAAGTTTTTTTCTAGTGCCTTCTCTGCTTTTGCCGATTATAATTACTCTTGTTACTAAAACACTGTGTGTGCCAAGGTCACACTCAAATTCAAATGCTGCTTGTATCGTAATTTGCTTTATGTGATGATACATTCTGACAAAGAAAATGTGTTTCATTCAAATTTTCTAAGAACAGATTTTCTTAAGCATAACATGAGTTGATGTTGTAGTGTGACTACAATACATATTTTTGTAACCATGTGAATGCGTGGTCTCATGTTAATGAGTGAGAAGTGTCACATATTAACTGCACCTTAGAAAATGAACAGGCTTGTGTCAATTATCTCGTGATTCTTTTACTTCAGAAATTCTTCAGTTTCTTAGTAACACCTGGNGATTTAAAATTCCTCCATAATTTCATGGGCTGCTCTTAGGTTTTACTGCAGAAGGAACTGTCTTTGCATGCAAAGCAGACTTGGGGACTGAAAGAAATCATCTGCCAGACTTTACATATGACACCTTTATCAGTCCAGAAATTTTTGTTCAACTGCTGTAGAATGTACTACTTGCCTGTTCAGCTCACGTAGAATGAGCTTTGTTTCTTTTTATTTTATCTACGTAGATGTTAGACATCTTACTTAAGCTAGACTTCTGTTACAGCAGTGGTTATCAACATGCAGGCCTGCAGTTTCACCCTGGAGATGTAGACTTCTTCAGAAGCTTTACACGTACACGTAGCTGCATAGTATGTATCAGCTCACTTTTTTCAATCCCCTTTTGTCCAACTTCTGCAGGAACACTCAGATATTCCAAGTGCCTGGGAACCATTAGTTTCAAGTGAATTTTCTATGGCTTGTAAAAGATACATATTTTTACAGAGGACATGAACCTTTCAAGGTCTTTCTTCACATGGAGTCCAGGTGACTGGCTTGTGCTGGAGGCCTAGCTTTGAAGTAGCAACAATTGGATGGAATGGATGCTATCCCTAGTGACTGAACAACTGTGTCCTGCCTAATTTTGTTTCTTTCTTCTGAGCTGGATCAAATATTTATAA
Organism: Neodrepanis coruscans; assembly: GCA_013400695.1. NCBI lineage: Eukaryota > Metazoa > Chordata > Aves > Passeriformes > Philepittidae > Neodrepanis > Neodrepanis coruscans. The sequence goes on along the minus strand of VYZS01086627.1, from coordinate 23,318 downwards.
ATATTTACTTAAGCTGTGCCACTTGCGGTTTTTGTTCATAGTTGCTTTTTCATTGAAACAAAAGTATGACTGTTTTGTGAATAGGTAGCTGACTAGATGAACTTCAGCATTTAGATGCTCTTCTCAATAAATGCATTTTTCTGATTTCTCCCAAGCATTTGATTTCTGTATTTCAGTCATGCTTTCTGTGAAGGAAACATTTTTTGTTCATTTTAACATCTCTTTTGTCCTTTATGGTAACTACTTACCACATGTGCTTGAATGTGAATAAGGGAAAGAGGAACACAAAGTAAAATCAGTATTAATGTCATTTCTATTACTAGTGAGCTTCCTCAGCATGTTCTTTCCTCAGAAATGTGTGTTGATACACACTTCCTTTAGCAGCAGCTCATGTGGGATTACTCTCGGAAGCCACAGCAGTTGCAGAGGTCTGTTGTACAGAACATTCTGGGCTGTGTGTCTTGGCAGAAATGTTAGCCTTTCAGCCCTTGGGAGGTTACGTTGTACTTCCTGTTGCTGGTAGTCATGCAAAGGTCCCATCATCCATACTTCCCTAAATGTAACAGTTACTTCTTTTGAGCACTGTTTCAAAATAATTAGGAAAATACAGAGCCAAAGCGTAATCCCAGACACTTGTATTAGGATGTCAAAGTGCACGTTGATCTTGAGAAATTGTCGTTTATAGAAATATAGATATATGCTATAGAAATGTAGGGACTGCTGTTGACAGTCCTGTGGTGTTTGGAAAGATTATCTGCACCTGTATAGCTGTTCTTTGCACCCCAGGAAAGGTCAGTCACAAAAGTCAATGTGGTGCACATATTTCTTTCAAGTTGTCCACTGTACTTAAGCTGATAAACAGCACNTTTCTTCAGAAATTTTTCAGTTTCTTAGTAAACCCCGGGTATTTTCTCTTTTTTTTTTTTTTTTTTGCACAAACATTGCTTTTAACCATTCATCTTTTATCTTCTTCCATAACGACATAGTCTTAGATCTTCTATATTTGTTCTTGAAGTGGCAATATGCAGTCTGTTTTCATTTTCCATGTGAAAAGTTTGTGCCGAGTCTCTCTGTTCCTCATTAAGTCAAGAGTTACCAGAGCACTCTTGTTCCCTTGGGCATTAACTGGTGGTGATCAACCTTCTTTGGATGGCAGTTGGGCATGTATGTGTTACATGTGTTTGCTGACTGAAAAAGTCTAATTAAGAGTTTCCTGTAGCAGCTAAGGTTTCCTTTCCAACCTGCTTATTTAAATAACAGTGGGTTTTTAGAACAGTTGAATGCACTCCTAGATTTATTCGCTAGCAGTGGAAAGGTTTTGTGACTTCCTTGGGATGTTCAGTTGAGGGTGGGTCCACCTGCAAACTGCATGTATGGATTTAAAATTCCTCCATAATTTCATGGGCTGCTCTTAGGTTTTACTGCAGAAGGAACTGTCTTTGCATGCAAAGCAGACTTGGGGACTGAAAGAAATCATCTGCCAGACTTTACATATGACACCTTTATCAGTCCAGAAATTTTTGTTCAACTGCTGTAGAATGTACTACTTGCCTGTTCAGCTCACGTAGAATGAGCTTTGTTTCTTTTTATTTTATCTACGTAGATGTTAGACATCTTACTTAAGCTAGACTTCTGTTACAGCAGTGGTTATCAACATGCAGGCCTGCAGTTTCACCCTGGAGATGTAGACTTCTTCAGAAGCTTTACACGTACACGTAGCTGCATAGTATGTATCAGCTCACTTTTTTCAATCCCCTTTTGTCCAACTTCTGCAGGAACACTCAGATATTCCAAGTGCCTGGGAACCATTAGTTTCAAGTGAATTTTCTATGGCTTGTAAAAGATACATATTTTTACAGAGGACATGAACCTTTCAAGGTCTTTCTTCACATGGAGTCCAGGTGACTGGCTTGTGCTGGAGGCCTAGCTTTGAAGTAGCAACAATTGGATGGAATGGATGCTATCCCTAGTGACTGAACAACTGTGTCCTGCCTAATTTTGTTTCTTTCTTCTGAGCTGGATCAAATATTTATAAATATTTACTTAAGCTGTGCCACTTGCGGTTTTTGTTCATAGTTGCTTTTTCATTGAAACAAAAGTATGACTGTTTTGTGAATAGGTAGCTGACTAGATGAACTTCAGCATTTAGATGCTCTTCTCAATAAATGCATTTTTCTGATTTCTCCCAAGCATTTGATTTCTGTATTTCAGTCATGCTTTCTGTGAAGGAAACATTTTTTGTTCATTTTAACATCTCTTTTGTCCTTTATGGTAACTACTTACCACATGTACTTGAATGTGAATAAGGGAAAGAGGAACACAAAGTAAAATCAGTATTAATGTCATTTCTATTACTAGTGAGCTTCCTCAGCATGTTCTTTCCTCAGAAATGTGTGTTGATACACACTTCCTTTAGCAGCAGCTCATGTGGGATTACTCTCGGAAGCCACAGCAGTTGCAGAGGTCTGTTGTACAGAACATTCTGGGCTGTGTGTCTTGGCAGAAATGTTAGCCTTTCAGCCCTTGGGAGGTTACGTTGTACTTCCTGTTGCTGGTAGTCATGCAAAGGTCCCATCATCCATACTTCCCTAAATGTAACAGTTACTTCTTTTGAGCACTGTTTCAAAATAATTAGGAAAATACAGAGCCAAAGCGTAATCCCAGACACTTGTATTAGGATGTCAAAGTGCACGTTGATCTTGAGAAATTGTCGTTTATAGAAATATAGATATATGCTATAGAAATGTAGGGACTGCTGTTGACAGTCCTGTGGTGTTTGGAAAGATTATCTGCACCTGTATAGCTGTTCTTTGCACCCCAGGAAAGGTCAGTCACAAAAGTCAATGTGGTGCACATATTTCTTTCAAGTTGTCCACTGTACTTAAGCTGATAAACAGCACATTTTTGAAGTTAAAATAATAAATAGGATACCATGAAACATAGTTGCTTGATACAGCAATAATTTCTGCATCTTCCAGCTCTTCCTATGACAGCAGTGGCACCATGACAACTGGCCAGAGGTATTTATTGAAATGGAGTGTACCACTGGGACAAGTGGAAGTCATAGAGTACGGCAGCAGTCAGGGCCAAGGAGAGAACTGCAGGTTTCCACACCAGCACTCTGCTGAAAACATCATCATTAACTCTAAATCAAGTAAGTGACAGGAGTTACTGACTTGTACACACTACTTTGTTAAAAGCCATATTGGAAATTCAATGGGCTACTGAAAACAAAGGAAAGTATTTTGTTCATGAAGATTTCTGTAACATGAGGGGAATACAGCCTCTTTCTTTGAAAACTGAGAATCCATACAGTTATATTCAGGCTCCTTGCTTGCAACATGAATTGCTTGTATTTGTCCTACTATAGAATTTTATGCATGAATCCATAAAGAGTTTTAAAGCCTGAGAGTATGCGGACATGCAAAAAGGATGTTTTGGTGTAATGTGCCAGCTGTCCCATGGTAGCTGGTCCAGCATATGTTGATCTCACCATAATTAAAGCAAAGAAGTTTCTCTCAATGAAAATGACCAGCTACTCTATTTCTATGGAGTAAGTCTGGACACAAGTGGTTATTCAGAATAGAAATTACTCACTTCTCTCAAGCCCGTAGTGTCTCGCTCTTCAAACTAGCACTTCAGAAAAAAACCTTAATGAATGTTTTTGAAAAAAATATGCTAATAGGTAATTTCTTCATACTCTCTTTCCAAAAATTACCTCAAGTTCTGAAGTTTGCAAGTTCTTTCCATGCTCGTTAATACTTCCTACAAGTCTGCCAACTGCACTCGAGATGTATAAATTTTAAGAGTTTATTTGGTAGCTACACTTTAATGTATTAGGAATTATTTTTGCCTAAATATTGTAATATTAAATGCATTTAATATATCTAGATTATGATCTGTATTAACGGACTGCAATTTACATATATTTCAGTACTAGCTCTAGGAGTTATTTCACACTACATTTATTTAATATTGTACCCTTGACTTCATGAGTTTTCCCACAGTTGTGCTGTAAGGAGGCGTAAAGGCTACACATCAGAGTAATCCAAGGTGCAGCTGCAATATTTAATATCCCCTGTATTCTCCAGTGTAGTTTTTCTCAGGTCTTCTTGCACCTCCCTTTGTAAATAGGCACAGAAAATGTTATCAATATTTATGTCTCAGTTTCAAGAATGACTTGACTCTTGTAACTCCTTCTAAGCATTAATGGGCTACCTAGACAGTGAGATTAAAGCCTTTATATCATAATTTATCAGCTTCTTTATATGTAACCCTGAGAGGACTGTATATGAAGAAATGTATTACTTAGAATTAGGGGTCCCTTTTATAGGTGGGTGTGGGAGGAACACCTTGTTAAATATTCCTACTGTGACTTTGTTCAGTAGCCTCAGAGCAGATTAGAGCAAATCCTTGTGTGTCAGCAAGGTCAGATGGGAAAGAGAAGCATGAGGGGAGAAACAAAAATTCTTGACCAAACAGTTCTTTAGAACCTACTTGAACCTCTTGGCTTTGAGGTTTCTCAGCTTCATCATGTTTGGTGCCAATATCATACACAAAAAAGAAATGACTGTGTATGCATTTGTAGCTTAACCTTCAGGTTAAATGGTACTCAGTAGGTAAAATATGAGCTGAACTAATTTTTCTCTTGGTTAGCTCTGTTGTATTAATTCAGTCTTCTAATAAAAAGGATCAAAAGTTAAGAAATAAAAACAATATGAAGGATACTGGCTATACTGAAAAAATTCTCCCTCAGCTTTAATCAAACATTTCTGCTAAATGATCCAAATAAATGGAATACAACCAACGATGGAAGAGTTTACCCTTCCTATTTGCACATACTGCTGTTTACACACTACTGTTACTTTGAATGCATACTTGTTTGAACTGGCCTGTATAGACAAATTTGAGTATACACTTACTTCTGTTAGTT